>VFFE01005291.1:13434-85946 GCA_008921705.1 Burhinus oedicnemus
GCCCCCCCCCCCCCCCCCAAGTGAATCTCAGCAGAGGAGGGCTGAGTGTTTGTGGGGGAACATCGCACACATAACACCGTTTCTGGGTTGCTGTGAAGGCCCATGAGTGTAGGGACTGCCTCCCTGGTCTTGTTCAGTGCCCAGCTGGGCTAATGTGGGCAGCATCCCTTAGGCTGGGGATCTGAGGGACTTCGGACCCTGGAAGTGCCCAGTGGGTGACGGCAGAGTCTGCACTGAGACACAGCAAAGCACAGCCACAATGAAAGATGCTCTTATCAGCATATGCCAAACACCCGTCCTGTGCCTGCGTTTCCACTCACAGCTCTCCATTCCAGCCTAGGACCAGGCTCATGAGTCTATGTGTTGGCTCAGGCAGAGCTGACCTGCTTCCAGCCAGGTGCTCACCAGCTTGGGCTCTAAGCACAGCTCAAGTCTTTGCTATTGGGAAGAGTTTGGAACAGGTTGGCTGGCTCACCCCACTCTCCTGCCATGCCCTGCTTGCTCCCCAGACTACCATGCCCTGGCCAGCCTTCCCATCGTCATACACGTGTGCACAGCCATCCCCGTGTGAGTGAGATGAGCAGGGGAGGGGCAATTTCTTTGTGTTGAGGGGTCTGGCTTGGGGCTAGAAGTGATGTCTTAAGAGGAGGCTGAGGAAGGCCACAAAATGGCTCTGTATGCCCCGTAGTCAACATTGCATGCCAGGGTGTGGACCACTGGATGGGGCCATTGATTCCTACGGAGTGCTGCTGAGCCTCCTGGGTGTCCAGCCACTCCTGGTTGGGGATTCACACCCAGTGCTCCTGCAGCATCCACCCCATCCTCATCTGGACCTAGTCTGTCTCCTTCCCTTTTCTCAGAGAGGGAGCAAAGCTCTCTCGTGTGTCATTGCTACTGCCTCCAGCCCCACATTGTTCTGTCCAGTGACCCCTTAGACTTGTCATCATAGGGAAGCACAGTGCGTATGGCATGTCTCTTCCAAATGCATGGCTCTAGGCAGCCAGATACTCTCGAGATATTTTTGGTTCTGAGAAGAGTTGGGGGGTGCCTCTGTCCTGTGATATTCAGATAGGAGCTGAACATTCATTGCTTTTACTACAGACTCTAGGTGTGAAAAGACCTTCTCTGACCTGTTTTGAGACAAAATCCAAAGCCTTTCCCCCATCCTGAGTTTTGAAGGCATTTACTGAGTAACAGTGGGTGCCAGAGATGGGCTTATGGACCAAAGGGTGTCCTGGTGGGGATGTCTCTAATGGAAGGTGGAAAGAGATCCCTCCTGGCTGCCGCCTTTTCCACCCTTCACTCCCTGTCTGAAGGCCAGCCTGGAGAGAGGTCCTCGACCACCTGAGCCAAACACTATCTGTATGTGGACGCAGTCTGCTCAGCTCAAGAGGATGCTTCGACATTGCCTGCCTTTCTCAGCATTCAACACAGGTAGCCTCAGCTGGCTTTCTGAGCACCACACTCTGACAAAGATCTTGATGCTTCTGGGGTGCTAAAGAGCACCAAAGGGTATCTATGGGGACCTGCCCACATTCTGTGTGAACAGAGACAGTTTTGAGCTTTTGTGAGGACAAAGCATTTTTCAATAATATGTCTTTTCTCCTGCCTTGGTGTCTGGGTGAAGGTACTCAGCTTCAAAATCTCCCACCTGAAACACCAAGAAGGGTGTCCTCCATCCCCACCAGACCCCCAGGCACGGTAAGTTCAAGTGATTTTTGGTCAGAGCTACAGAATATTCCTTCAAGACATGGGAGAGGCTTTGAGCATGCACAGGACAGCAGGAGGGCATGCAGATATGCCTTGGCAACTCCAGGAAGGCAACCATTTTCCTGAAGGCATTTAGGGATGCCCTGGGAGAGCAGTGGGGAAGAGAGCTAGCCTGGAAGAGTGCCCCGCAGCCTGTCTTCCTCCTCCCTCTGCCGAGTCCCCGACAGGTAGTAACATAAATGAAGCAAGTTTGTTCACAGTGACATTTTGGAGGATGCCTCCCAAAGATGAGTCAGGCTGTGCCTGCAGCAGAAAAACAGTGATGCAGAGTCTTGTGGGACAGTTTTAGTGGCTGTGGAGGAGGCAGACTCACCTGAGCCACCCTCACTAGCCTGGTCCTTCAGAACTGCCTAACATACTGCCTACTCAGAGCCACTGAGTCCTGCAATGGCATCCTGAACGTCTTTTCCTTTCTTCCACAAACTCATTAAGGCACTTGAAAACTCCTGCAGCAGCTAGAACTGAAGTGCCCTTTCAGTGAGGTGCCCACCCAGAGGTGTTTCGTATACCTCTGCCTAGAGTATTCCCATCCCATCATTGCCCTGTTGCTAAGGTGCTCAGCCTAGCGATGACTGTTGCTGACATGAGACCCTAGATACTGCCTATCAGATTTCCCATGAGCAGCAGAGACCAATGAAAACAGAGATCAGAGAGACGAGGAGAGGAGCCTTACCTGCTAATTACAGTGGTAAAGCAACATTCAGTACCTGCTGCTGGCAGTTAGGTACTTCTGCCAAGGGCTATATATGGCAAAACAGGTTTGGTTGGTGGCAAGACAGGGCAGCAAAACAGGATTCGTTATGGCCAGAAGTGGTGGGGAAACAGTTGGTCTTACAACAAAGGAAGAAGGCAAACTGGTGGGGTTAGAAGCTGGGAGTACATCCGTGATGCACTCTTGATCCTGCTGGTCAAGGTCTACCCCCTTCAGATGGATTGAGTTTGCAGAGAGTCAAGTTGTCTTGATTATCACCGTTCTGTCATCTCCATGCTCATCTCTGTGCAAATCACAACGTTTTCTTCCTCCTGCCGTTCTGCCAGGGTGATTTTTGTCAGCAGGGTCTCTGACCAAGGTGATTGCAGCAGCCTATTTTTGGGACTGCCCTTGAGAGATGGAAGCCAGGAAGGTGGAGTCCAGCTGTTCCAGTGTCCATGCCCTGGAGAGGCACTAACACCTGCAGTCTGTGCTGGCTGCTCTCCAGTGCCTTGCTAATTGCATCAGGGTCCTTAAATAATAGAGTGGCCATGTGCTCCCAGAGGGGACAGCGTGGCTCCACTGGGGGCCTCTTCAGGCTGCCAGAGATGGGAACGTCTCCATTCAGGTCCTGGGATTTTGACTCCAAAGGTGCTCTCTGGCACAGCTTGGTTGCTGGATGTCTGCTGCCTCCTTGGGATATTTATTTGGCTCTGAGAGTCAGCAAGCGGCTCACAGATGCTCACTCCTTTGAGGCCCTTTTATGTACAGACAGATATTTAAGGGACAGATCTGCACCCAAATCTATGTGCATCCCATACTGAGCACAGAGCTTTATTTATCTCATCCTACAACTCCAGGTAACATCCCACTGAGATGTTGTCCACCCCTAAAGCTGCCCCACTCACCTGAACATGGCAGGGACTCATGTGAGTAGGTTGTTCCAGGCCCTTCCTTGATCTTCAGATTCTGTTGACCTGCAACATCATAAAATGAAGGCAGAGACCTGGTTGAAAGCATGATGAGCACCCTGCAGCTTTACCTTCCAGACCTGCCCATGCAGTGAACACGAACAGTACTTCCTGGAGCAGGTGTCACCCTACAGGACCCAGGTTGACAGTGACACATGGGCTTCTACTTGTATGTTGTGTTGCACCCTTCCCAGGCTTAGCAGGGTCTGCTCAACCCTCATGGTCTGAAATCTGCCGGAAGGTTTTTGCCTTGCATGAGAATGGTGGTAGTGCCAGCCCAAAACCCTAGGTCTTGTTTCCAACAGCAGCTGATACCTAGAAAAGGATATAAGAAGAAGATAAACACCTAGTACTTCCCCCATTACTTGCCCAGCCCCTAGCTGGTTTTCCTGAGCCAGGCATAGTCTGCAGAATGTGCACTTTTCAATGGGTTTCTCTTCCATGATCTTGTGTTGACTTCAGTGCTATGACGCCCTTTCTCAAGGAGTTCCACAGCACCTCAATACATTGCATGAAAAATTGCTTCTTTCCATCTGCTTTGACTTACTGACTTTGCTTCATGCCTCTGCTTCTCAACTGGGAGAGAGAATGAGCAATCCCTCTTCACCTTGCCTGTGCTACTCATCTTTGTCTGGATCTCTCAGCTCCCCTTCAGGTGTCTCTTTCTGCTCTGAATGTTCATGAGCGGTAGCTGCAGTTCAGCTGTATGGTGAGAAATGCTGTGGCCTGCAGAGTCACCTGAGTAAAGCTGTAGTCTTGTGATACCCTCCAAATGTTGCTGAATTTATCTTTCCAGCACACCTGACAAGCTAAGATATCCTGTTACCCCTACTCTAATGAGGCACAGCACAGCCAGGTATCAAACACTCCCCTAACACAAAACAAGTGGTTGAAAACCAGGGACTGAACCTACACCTCCTTGTTCCCATCCGAGAGGTGCTTTGCTAAGCTCACCCAACCAGCTGACCAAAAACTGTCTTGTCATTACAGTGACCGACCAACTGATGCTGCAACTCGAATGGTGACTCTGGGCATCACCTGGGTTGTCATCTCGCTCAGATGCCTACAAAAAAAAAGGAGAGATGTCACATTTCACAAACAAAGGGAAGGAGGGGAGGGAGGCAGGAGAGCAGCTGAGCCAGTGGAACTGTTTGTGCAGCCATAATCACACCATAAAGCAAGGCAAAAGCACCTGGAAAACAGCCCTTGTGCTAGCCTGGCAAACAGGCCCTGATGCCCAGAACTGCTCAAAACAACCCTGCCTTTACTGAGGGACTCTCTCCCCTGAACTGTGTGTCCTTGCACACTGACTGTCCACAGGGGTAATGCTTTGCTCCTTTTTCTCCATGGAAGAATTGCCCCCTCCAGGTTTTAACTTTAAATCTCTTTGCCTTTATTATTTTATTTTTTTTTTAAAGAGAGGAAGGCCGGTTGTTTTTCACAGTTTGAAAAGGTCCCACCCAATGGAAACAGAAGAGAGCAGAGGATGGAGGAAGGCCAGGAGGGAGCGTGTCACAGCCCTGCCTGGGAGATCTGCCACTCCCTGTCTCGTGGCTGTAGTCCGTGTACCCTCCAGCTGTAATATCTTCCTCCGCCCACATTTCCCTCACTGGGATTCCTTCAGCTGACCCTTCTGTCACCATCAATGATGGGGTACAGCAGAGAGACTCGGCACTCAGCGCTGGTGCACCAGCAGAAATGGGGATGCCAGCCAAGGGGCAGCAGTGGGAGAGTGTGGGGCCAGACCTCGTGTCCCACCTGAGCCAGGCCACACACCTTCATGCTGTGTGTGGTCCAGGTGGACACCGGGGCACATGGGGATGCTCATCTCTGTCACAAGGAGAAAACTCACCATCGCCAGTGTTTAGAGATGCTCAAGTGCCATTCTGGGAGGCACAAGCAGGGACTGGGAAGAGCACATGAGCCAGGCATCCTCCCAGCAGCTGAAGCAGGTGGGAGAGACAAGCCAGACTTTCCCTCTCTCTCAGCCCTGTCCCACACACACACTTCAAATGAGAATTGCAAAGACCTCTGTTCTCCGGGCTGGCCTCCCCCTCCCTTGGTACTACTTCTCTCACTTGCTCAGCATCTCAGCCCTGCATCCAGGTTTACATATAAATAAAGAGAAAGTGTGAAATCCACCCTGGGCTCTCTCCTGACTCCCACTTGGCTCCCTAATTGGAAAGTCTGCCAGCAGGAGATATTGCAATGAGCTAAAGCAGAAACAAACTCCCTTTATCCCAGGCAGAGATGGGGTTAGCTCCCCTGCCCAAACCACACCGGCTGGGAAGAACACAGAGCAGATTTGCACAGACTCAACTAAGCTCTGATTCTCCACCAGACTCCCGGGGCTTCACTGCTCTGCTGTGGCTGGAGGGAAGGGACAGACACATATGAGAGAGGGTTGTGCAGCAACTTGTCCCTCAGGGCATGGCTAGTCTAGCGTTTTGCAAGCCCTGACCAGTTGATGCCAATAGGGAGGGACAGTAGGACAGACCTGTGATCTCTATGCAGCACTGGGTAGGTGTGTGGCTCAAACACCTGCATCTCCAAAAACAGACACCTGATTCTGAGGTTCCCCCACTTGCTCTGTGCTCAGGAGAGAGTTTTCCCTGATGCATGCACAGCTCCCATTGAAACACTGCTGACCTAGAGGGACACCCCCTCCTTTTCATTATTCAGCCTAAAGGAATTGAGAGTCAGATTCTCATCTTCATCTCCTTCCTGGAGAGGAAAACTGACCGTCACACTTTGGTTCCTCTAGCCCAGCCCCATATCACAGATGGCGTTTCTCACAGGGGTGGCAGCACCACCTTCCATGGAGGCACCTCACCAGGCTACGTTACACCTCAAACATGCGTATCAACAGCCTGGCACGGCGAAAGACAGCTAGGAAACCTCTTCTACCAAACCCCCATTGATTTTTTGCTGCCTCCTTTAGTTTTTGAACACCCTGGAGGCACAAACTTTGCCTCCAGTAGAACTGCTTCAAAAGCAACAATGATCTCAGTACAAGCAGACCAATGTCCCAGAGCTTTGTGTTTTCTGAGAAAATAATGCGGCTGTTCTGCTCCCTGTGTCAGGGAGGTTTGTTATCCATATTAGGATGGATATGTTCATCCTGAGATGAGGGGCTAAGTGCTGTACAGATTCATATTCATTTGGCCTAGCATCACCCAGCCTTGATGAGTTTGCCAGATGAGCAGATGGGGGAAGAAGCCCATGGAGGGAAGGGGACCAAGACCAGAGTCAAAATAGGTACTAGAGTCAAAACAGATACCCAAAACTCCCAGGAAGGGCAGGGGAGAGGTGATGCTTTCTGAAAGTTCATCAAAATTTCTGATAGATGTAGGACCCAGATAACTGGGAAGTTAAACTTCTTCCTTTTCTGACCAGTTCTCTAAAGGGAAAACAATCCTGACACATGAAATACGATATTATTGTTCATGTTGTCTGTGTGAATTAAAACATCAACTCACACAGCAAATGATTTACGCCAAATCTCCAGCAAAATCAGTAAGCTTGCTACTTTGATCATGACATTTGGAGCAAAAGGCAAAGTGATGCAGTAGACTCATATACATCTCCTATACACATAAACATTGCTTCTGTGGCCTTTGGAGAGTTTCTCATAACCACTCCCATGATTTAGCCTCTGAGACTGGACAGGAGCTTGCAAATGCACTGTTATGGCTATAATTTTTTCCTGGTGAGATACTGCCAACTGAGTATTCCTTTTACTAATCTTACCTCCTGGAGGCACTTAGCAAGTAATCTGGATTACCTATTTCTACTATTCTGTGGCAAAATAAATCTCATTGTTTCAAGTCTTGTGGTCTCACACCAAGACAGTGGCCCATGGGAACATCCCCTTGTCTTCCTAATTTGATTTAGGTTGCTCCTTTGCCAAGATCCCTCAAGTCTCACATGTATTTAAGTTGGCCATTGCGTGGGCTCGAAAGAGACATTCTAGCTAAGGACATTATCTTGTTGTAGCAAACCACGCTAGGACCCAGGCTAGCAGCAGGAGTATTATGGCTATTTAGCAGTGGCTTGTTAACAGATGCCTTAAGGAAATAGAGACAGCACAACACTGACCCACAGCACAGAGCTGGAAACACCTTCCTGGTCTGATCTAAACAGGAGTTTTCTACTTCAGAGCATCCCTTGTGAGGTTTTAGCCAGCCCATGTCACTGTGGGTCAGAGGATTCAAACAGAAGAAGTCCAGCTGACTTCACCAAACATTGGAGCAAGCCTTTGTCTCCAGTCACCCAAGAAGCAATCAGCAGGAGTTAGGAGTCCCAGAGCTTTGCAAGCCAAGTGGGTCCAAGCTTGTGCATATAAAAGCACCAGGGTCAGGCAGTCTTGGAGCTATTTTCCCAGCTCTCCTCCAGACCCTTGCCTGTGACTGTCATTTGCGAGGTAGAATGTGCAGACCTGCCCACAGCGCTCAATGCAAGGTCATCATGACACCACCCACCTGTCTAACGCCTAACTCCTTACATCCTTCTCTACAGTCTCTTCCATGAAGCCTCAGTTTTATTCACCTTTTTGGTCACTGCTAGGCTCTTGAGCAGAGGTCCTCATTCAATTGTCACAAAATAACCCAATTCCTGGGAGGTTACAGCCAGTTCACAAGCCCTCAGCATACAGAGTGGCTTGACAGAGGCTCAGGATGGCGCTGCCTCCCTTTTCACATGCACCGCTATCTGCTTGTGCTCACATCTCACTACACCCATCTCTAATTCCTCACAGTCCTGCTTATTCCCCCACCAACTTACACAGGTCTGCCTATTTTGTATGACATCACCTCATTTGCAACACAGGCCCTGAGCTGCCTCCATATGGAGCTGAGCTTGGCTGCCTAAGCAAGGTCCACAGCACGTCTCACTCCACTTAGCCTGACCACCCCACCAAGCCTGACCCTCACAAGTTTTGAGCAAATTAACAGAATATGGCCTTGCTCCAGACTGCTCTCCATGCTCTCTCATGTGCATCATCTTGGTGCCACAAGACTTCCCCCAGATGCCGCTGAGTTTCATGTAGGAGGTGTCATGGTTTAACCCCAGCAGGCAACCAGGACCACGCAGCTGCTTGCTCACTTCTTGCCACCTCAGTGGGATGGGGAGAAGAGTTGGAAAAATAAGGAAAACTTGTGGGTTGAGATAAAGACAGTTTAATAAGTAAAGCAAAAGCCATGCACACAAAGTAAAACAAGGAATTCTTTCACTACTTCCCATCAGCAGGCAGGTGTTCAGCCATCTCCAGGAAAGCAGAGCTCCATCACACATAATGGTTACTTGTGAAAACAAAATGCCATAACTCCAAACGTTCCCCCCTTCCTTCTTCCCCCAGCTTTATATGCTGAACATGGCATCACATGGTATGGAATATCGCCCTGGTCAGTTGAGGTCAGCTGTCCCAGCTGTGTCTCCCTCAAACTTTTTGTGCACTCCCAGCCTACTCACTGGCAGGATGGTATGAGGAGCAGAAAAGGCCTTCACTGCTTGGCAACAACTAGAAACATTAGTGTGTTACCAACATTATAAACATAAGTGTGTTATCAACATTATTCTCATCCTACATCCAAAACATAGCACTATACCAGCTGCTAGTAAGAAAGTTAACTCTGTCTCAGCCTAAACCAGGACACCAAGGAATCCCATTTCTCACTTCCACTCACACATGCTGGTGACCCCTTAGTAAGGACAGCAGAAGACCCACCCCAAAAGCCTCTCCAAAGAGCTAGGATTCATGTGGCAGATCATTTAGCTCAATTACATTAGGACAGCGTAAGAAATTTTTCCACAAACTGCTCTTAGGAAGGAGCAGCTTGGCTTTGGGACCAGGGATGACCTGCTCCAGAAGGAAGGAAGCTGGTGGGTGTGCCTAAAACCTTCGCCTTGTTCAGAACCAGGAAAGACAAAGGCACCATCTTGTCCGCAGCAGCTGCGCCATGCTGCTCATAGTGCCAGGATGCTGCCCTGCAGTATGGCAGTTCCTAGGAAAACCAGTTCAGGTGGGGCTTGTGGTGTTTGCAAGTGTTCAAAGCTGGTTGTTACAAAAGCTTTTCCATCTGCCTGCCTATCCAATCCTCCCTTCCCAAGCACCCTCCAGCCACCACTACTTCATACGCAGCTCCAAAGATAGCAAGCCCCTTGCCTGTCCTGGTGAGCCAGGACCGCAGATGAGGTGAGGCTGGATTGCTCTGACTCTTCCAGACTCTGCAGCTATCCAGACACTGTCCAGCTATTTTGAGCTCTTCCCTGGCTGTTTCTGCTTTAGTGCCTCCTGCAGCAGGGCAGACAGTGGTTCTTAGGTGCAATACACCGTTGGCAAGAAGCAGTGTCATCAGGTAGTTGAAGGACAATTAGCTCTGCTCTACATGGGTGAATGAAATCTCTGGTAGTGGGGCAGGATCTCACTGCCTCTGGGATCTTTGTCAGAGCAGCTTGGAAATCGGTGAGGAAATGGTCTTCCCTTTAGCACTGTCCCTGTGGGGTTCCCAGGTGCTGGCTGAGCAGCATCCAGTCAGTCTCCTTCCCTCCAAGCAGGGCAGTCACTGCCTCCGGGCAGCACTTCAGAGCAGCTGAAGCAGCTTCTCCCTCCCAGTCACCCTAGAGAAGAGCTGACCTCCTTCAGAGTGGAAGTGCCTCACCAAGCTAAAATCAGATCTTCTAAATATCCTGTCTTCGCCCTGTGGCCCCAGAAGCATTTCTGTGGCCCAACACTTGAGATGGCTGCTGACACGCTGGCCCACAGGGAAGGGAAGCCCCATGTTCCTCCATACCACCCTGGCCTCCACACAGGCCCAGCTCTGCATCGCCTGCCTGGTCTGTAGCAAAGGATGCGCCAGAGCCTGTGAGTAAACCAGGCAAAGCAGCCCAGGCCAATAAAGCACGATAATCTTGTGCCGCATGCTTGTGAATCAAGATACCAGCCTGCCTGCATGGTGGGGAAGGACCAGCCTGGACTGCTGCTTCTCCGCATTACAGCGCCCAGGACTGCAGCCCCAGGCGGATTCTCTCCTCACTGGATAACTCACATGTAGCTTCCCTACTCCATATAGTCAGCTGTTCCTCTGATATGGTGCCAGTCTCAACACATGGAAACCAGGCCTTCAAAATCTTCCATAAGCTCAAGCAACTTTACATTAGCACATTGTCTACGATCTCAAAGCCTACAGGCTGAGACTGGCAAGCCTTCCATAAAATACCTAGCAAGGTAATGGTAGTTTTGCATGAAGCAGAATGAAATCACAGTCGTCCATCTTTCCAGCTACTGCATTTTTCTTGGCTGAATAAAAATTTTATTTAACAGTAGCATTAAATTCAGTGCCACCTGTTTTATTCCTGTGTCACCAGGACCTGGAAGGAATGCTTTTCTCACAGCTTTCAATGCTATTTGTGAGGATACGGGTCCTAATTGCAGCTCTGCTATGTTAACATTTCCAGGAATTTTCATCAGGCCATTCAATATGAACCATTGATTTCTGGAAGTATTCCTTCTCTTACAAAAATTTTGCTTTTCTTCTCCCAGCACTAGTGAACAATCAGAGGGGATGGGGAGGTAAGAGTGTTCATCATATTCATGAACCAATTTTTGCAACATTTTGCATTTTGGGACTAATTCGTCCTTTCTCTCCCTTACGAAGTCATATTTGTTCCCTTCAAAACCACTTTCTATCTCACCCCTTTCTCAAGCTCCAGGTCTACAGTCCACAAGTAAATCTGGAAAATCATCCCTGCTTTCCTTCAGGAAGCGCAGTTGATGGAGAAGAGCTGGACAAAGACTTGGCCCCAGGTCCGGTCTGGCAAGAGAGTCCCCTTCCTCTCCTATCCCCTCCCTGGGCTCCTGCTGAGTGGCTGAGTGATGAGGGCTCTCAGCCTCCTCTTAGGCAGTGTCCCAGAAAGTTGTCAGCAGGGTGTCGAGGATTTCACGCAGCATCTCCTGGGCAAGCCATTGCCCTGTACCACTTGGACCCAGCCCTGGCCATTGCTGGTGGGCAACAGCCGGGTCTTGCAACCCTGGGGCAGGACCTCACTGCCCAGCAGGATGGGGAGGCAGCAAGTCCCCTGCCAGTGCTCCAGGGCTTCTGCACCACGGCAGTCGGGTCCAGCTCAGAGACATCTTGCCCCATGGATGGAGTCCCCTGTCAGGCCACTGAAAATGTCCCTAAGGTCATCTGTGGCTGACCCACCTGGCTGGTTCCCATGACCTGGCAGCTGATGGCCCCCAGCATCCCATGTTCTCCACTCCCAGCAGACCTGCTCTCTGATCCCCACTCCTTGTCCCACTGTTGGTGGGTGTTTGCAGATGGGTCATCCCACCTCTGCCCTTCCCAGCCCACCCAGAGTCCCTCTTCCTCCGTCTCTGTCCAGACACCAGCACTAGCACTGCCTGTGCTGTCCCCAGCATGCTTTGCAAGGGCCAGCCTTGAGCGTACTCCAGCACCTGCTGCCTTTCACCATCTCCCCCACAAAACCCTTGGCCCAAAGCCCTGCAGGCAAAGCTGACCCTCTGGAGATATCTGTCAGCACAACCTGCCCAGACTTGCAGCTCTCCCTGGAGGCAGGTTTCCCCGGGGGAGAAGGGGGAAGGAGACACTGGTCCTCTCCTTCCTCATGTCAGCACCCTCTGCCCTCATCCCTGAGTCCTGCCACATCTGCATACCCCAAGCATCCCCTGCACCACCCCCAGAGGTACATACAGCACTGCCACCGCTGGCCCCCAAGGCCTCACATCCCACCCACCAGAGCACCATGGGGGAGGTCACAACATTTTGATTGCTCTGCCTGGGGACAGCTTGCTTGTTCTTGTTACAAACCCCTTCCCTGCAAGCTGCCAGTCCAGCTGGGAATCCTAATCCTATCCCTTCATGTCACACAGGGGGCAAGGGCAGGGGGTACCATGGTGGGGAATCCCATCCCTCCCGGCACTGCAGAGCAGTGGGGTCTGAGGGCAGGCAATGGGGCCTCAGATTTTGGGTTGTCTGCCTTTGGGGAGCCTATGAGGAGAGGACCAAGGAGCTGCTTGGACTCATCTGCCTCTCCTGACCCAACGCCTCTGCAGGAGGGTGTGGGTGAGATCCTTCTCACTGAGAGAGCCCTGTGGCTTGTCCTTTTTGGCTGTTTATGGCTGGAACTAGATCAGGTTTCTAAGGTCTTCCCAAGCCAGGAACTTTGGGTTTTTTTAAAAAAAAGAGCACTGATTTTATCCTCTTTCCTCACCATCCCATCCTCCACCCTGCGATTTGTGGCCTGGCCTGAAGATGGTGAACGAGCAGCAGTGCTCTGGAGCGCAGCCAGGGTTGAGTCACCTCAGTGTCTGCCCGGGTCCCCCATAAACCGCCCATAGGCTGAAGTAGGCGGTGTTGGGGAGCTCAGCACCATCCTGCTGCAGCCAGTCAAGCAACGTCCCCATGGTCTCCTGCATTGTCTACCCCAGCCTCCCAAGATGATACAACCCAGGAGGGGAGGGGAGCAATGCCGTGGCCCTTTCAGCCCCCAAAATGATGTTTTCTGCTCCCTGCTGAGCTGCAGACTTGCAGCATGAGCCACCATGTTCCTCGGTCCCCCACTGCAAAAAGGACTGGGAGCCCTTTCCCAGGGTGCTGTGGGCATGAATACAGCAGACAGCATGAGCTTCCCAGAGCAGGTAATGTCCCCCAAATTAAGATAAATAGTAATTAAGTCTGGGACTTTTAAGGAAGCCCTGGGAGCAGACTCCAACTCCTGTTGAATTTCAATGGAATGAGACACCCAACTCCAGAAAAACCCAGCCTCTCATACTAAGCTTAAATGGGCCCTTCTCTAATGTTGATATATTGCTGCTCTGTAACTCACGAGTACCTTCCCGTATATCCGAGCACAACATCAATGTCCTGGAAATGCTAATAAGGAGCTTTAGGAGGGTGGCAGCAAACAGGCTCCGAATCAGATGCCCATGAACATCCTGTGCTATTAAACATTATGGACTAGCTTTGAGCAGAGCTTACCTATTTGTGCATGAGGCTCTGGCAGAGCCCTAGGTGCTTTTTGCGTTCCTGCTACCCATAGAGCTGCCTCCTCCTCCTCCTCTTCCTCCTCCTCCCTGGCTGTGGAGAGCTTATGCTTGCCAGTCAGGATCCTGCACTGTCTGGGAGACATTTACTTGGGTGAACAAGGTGAAGAGACAGTGCACACCTGATAGCTGGTTCATGCATGGAGCTGTGCGTGCTGGGAGCAGCCTCCCAAAGACCACCAAAGGATGGCAGCAGGAAGCAAGCCCTTCCCATTGCAATCAGACCCCCAGGCAGCCATAGAGGGATGGGGGAACTGTGGCCCCCTCATTTGTGTGCCTATCCTGTGCTCATGCATCCTTCACCTACCCTCCCCTGTCCAGCAGAAGGCGCGGATCACTCCTGCAAGGAGCATGCCATGGGGCCTGTGCTGTGTGCCCATGGAAGCAGGAGCTGGTCAGGGAGGTGGGGGGACATAGCGCTGGTGTAGTGATGGAAAGCACTTGGGATTTTCAGTGACCATGGTCCGGGAGCGTGAACCGACAACGCTGAGGTTGGGCTGCAGAGCCATTTGGGAATGCCAGACCATGAGACCCCTCTGCAAGCCACCACGTGTCCAGCTGGCTCAGACCCAGCATTGTGACAGACTGGACTTTGCAGGCCCACTGCCAGCCCAGAGGTCTGGAAAACACAACCTCTCTGTCCTCCTGTCCTGCTCGCCAGTGCCTGTTTCAAATTAGCATTTCCCCTGCCCCCACCTCCCACCATTTGGGCAAATCCCCTCAGCTGTCTGCCAGCAGTGCTGGGGCGAGAAGAGACCAGCCCGGGAGCCCAGTTTGGTTTCCAAGGACTTTCCCAAGTTCCCGGTACACTTTAGCAATTAGAGGGTTAAGTTTCCTCCTGGCCTCGCTGCATTAACTGGAAAGGAATGAAGTGTCAGGCATGTTCTCACCACAGCAGGCTGTTGGAAAGCAACTCCCTTCTCCACGCACACACACCTCCCACTGCTGCGACCAAATTATTTTCTATCCTCCAGAGACCCAGTATGCCAGACAAAATCTGCAGCATGACTCTGATTCATTGCAAAAGGATGCAGATGTAATATTCCCTTTTTTGCTGGGGCTTCTTGCACGCTAATTCACACGGCATTTCGGCATTTTGAGTTTTACAGCTCCCCTTCTCTCTTTATTATTTTTTTCGGAGGGCTCTGACGCCCCTTACTGACCCTTGGCCCCACGTCCTTTCTCCCAGCGCCACCAAAATAAAGACGCTAAGCCTCCCATCTCCAGCGTGCAAATAGGCAGCTCTCCCCAATGTGCTAATTAGCTGAGTGTTTGGAAGTAAATAGGTATGATTGGTGGTAATTTCCTGGCTGAAGGGGTAATTATTTGTTTCAAACAGGCTGCAAAATAACCCCTGTAAGGTGAGATAGGAAACTAAATTCAAAAGAGGTTTCCTATTCCCACTAAGCAGGATTGAAAACTGGTTTGAAATTCCTTTTTTTATTTATAGTACATGGTATCCATGGAAACCTACAGAGGAGGTCATGGTAGCTAGGCCTCCGTTTCACCCTGCTCAGGGGATTACCGTTACACAGTGGTACGCAGCCGTGTAAGAAAGTAGATTCACAATTCCCCGCAAATAGCCCCCCCCCCCAAGACCCCAACCCCAGCCTTCCTGAAGGGCTGTAGGAGAGCTTTTGGGAGGCTTGTAAATCTGCTCCAAGATGGGAAAGTGATGGGAACTCTGCCTCCAGCGTCCCCCAGAAGCAGGAGGTTGCCGAGAGCGCGCAGGCTCCCTGCGGTACCCTGCCGGCGATGCGCTGCGGGACAGAGCCGCTCACAGCATGGCAGCGGGATGCTCTTCCCCTTGCACAGGCTCACATCCCCAGCTCCCAAACCCCACACAAACGGGAGGAGCACCCTGGCCAACTTTTCACTCAGCTCACCCAAGTGAGGAAAGCCCAAGCGTGGTCCAGATCCCAGACTCCTATTTGCAAGCAGTGAAGTACAGGCTGGGTGTCTTCTGCGTTCACCTTTCCCTGTTGTTCTCAGGAAAGCCATTGCTTTAAAGGAGGAGGGGAAAGTGTGGGGAAAGGGATGTCACAGAAATGACTGTGGTTTTTGGCCAGATCCTGGGGGTGCAATGCTGGGCACTGCTCCCCTCATTGATTTCAGTGGGGAAAAAAAGGCTGTTTCTCGCCTTCAGGAGCTATTTGGGCTCTCCCAGGTACGAACCTTTTGCTGCTGCGGACAGGAGCGACTCCATATTACGATTTGACTGTGTGTGATTTAGCACGAGAGAGTGATCATTACTTTTTATGCTGTGTGTAAAAACCCAGTTACAGTCCGTATAGCGGCTGATGCTCTATAAACAGTCAGTGGCAGCAGCAAGCGAACAGTGCAGAAGTAGGTGCACGCTGCCAGCTCGCTCCCCCATGCTGGCAGGGCCACAGCGGCTGGATGTTCCCCAGGAAGGCAGAGGTGGAGCACGGAGCTATGCTGCAACCGTTTTCCACCCCAGACGAGCCTGCTGCCCAGACCCCCACGCCATCCACTTTAGCTCTTCACGCTCTGCCCCAGCAGTGCGCAGAGCAACATTATGCCTGTGACCTTCACTAATTCACTTTCCTTCTCCACGCCGCCTTTCCTCCGCTTGCAGAAAGACACGCTTTTTCACAAAGCATAAAAATAGCCTGTGTAAGGCATTGCCAGAGGAAGCTGTGGGGCCAGCAACGTGCAGGCTGGCAGAGGGACCGGCTGCTCTGCATGGGTCCCTGGTCCTGCTCACACCATCCCCTGCCCCAGCTGCGAGCTCCCAGACCAGCCTCCAACCACCCAGATGCCCTTGGCCTCCTTAACATCTCAGACTCTTCCTCTGCCACTGCCTTGCTGTGGACTCAGTCTCAAGGTGGCGAAATCCAAACGGTGCAGGTCAGCAGCAGGGAAATCCTGCTTTATCAAAGTTCTCCCCAAAACTGACTTTTTTTCCCCTCTGTTTTGGGAAACTGAAGCCCGAGAGCATCAAAATTAGGTGAATTGCATGGCAGAACTTTGACGCTTTTTAACCAAAAATTGTCCAAAAAATCATTTTCATGTCCTTTACTGAAATGATTCTGGTTTGCATATCTGTCACAATGGGAAATAGTACTGGAGCCATTACCATGATGCAAAACGGAACTGTTCATATTAAACTGACTTTATGTCACCAAAAGCCCCATCCAGATAAAACACCTCCAACTGCTCTGCTCTTCTCAAGCCCTTACCTTGATTATTCCTCTGCCATCCCTCCAGCTGGTGTGTGCATGGCACCATACGACAGCCACCCCCAGCCACTTGCTTAGGCTTCAAGCCAGTACAGTGGTGTTTTCTCATTTCCCATTGCCATCCCTAATGCGCTCCCCAGCCCTGTTCTTCAGGCCGTTTCCTAAGCCTGCCCTTTGCCAGAAGGAGAGCGCCCCAGGAGCATCTCATCTGCTGGGCAGGGCTTCAACTGGCAAGCGGAGAAGACACCACCTGTGAAATAAACCTCTGGGCACACCTCATGGCTGAGTTGAGGGGGTGAATTACATCCTAGAAGTGTCCTTTTCTCTCTAGCAGTGGCTATAAACACTGGAGACATGAAAAGGTAGACAGGATGAGTCCAGCCCTGCTCTATCAAGTGACCAGCCAGTGCCATCATGTGCCTCTGTGCTCCATGTTGGACTCATCTCCTCTGCTCTCCCTAGCCCAGGGAGCCACTCCGCTCCCCAGCTCAATGCAAAATCTGCATCTACCCCATATGTCTTTTCTTACATTATGTTCATCCACATGACCTGTGGTTTTCTAGTGCTAACCACAATTTTGTGCCTACCTTGATGCATGCTATGCTATCATAAGTACAGTCAATCAATCTTGCCTCAGCCAATAAGCAGGAGAGAAGTAATGTTTTCCTACTCCCCCAGCTCTCTTCTCCTCCCATTCCCCATCAGGCACTCAGCAAGTTCACAAGGGCAGTCAGCTCTCGGTTTCCTTGGTCACGCATAGCAGCTTGCCCTCCTAGAGTAATAAAAACAAATGACACATTGCTGTTTGTTGTCAGAGACGTTACTGGGCCCCTCCATGGAGAAAAGGTTTTAGGGGAAGAAAGCATTCACATTTTTAGGTTCCTTCTTGAGCAGGCAGAGGAAAAGTTGTGAGTAGATGTTAGTTGTCAGTAGATGTAATGCCAGAGTCGACTGAAAAGGATGAGCAAAGATTGAGACGTACTGAGGGACGCAAGGCTGAGACATAGGGGTGTACATGCTTATAGATGCCAGAGCTGGTGAAACAACACTGGATCTGATCATCTAGGAGCAAGCGAGACCCAAGAGGTGTCTGTGCTAGGTCCTTATGCCTGCCAGAGGAGCACGAATCCCCAGCCAGTAATGCTGCTCTGCATCCCCTGCTCCTGGCAGTGAATTTAGTAACCTTAATGTGTGGACAATGGGACTATAATCCTCCCTTGTGGCTGTAGCTAAGATCTGCCCTACTTCCATTTGTGGCATATCTGCATTTTCTCCTAATTCAGCATCCTCTCCCCATAGGCACATGGAGAAACACTTGCCCATGCACATGTGCACACACTCTTAACTGCATGGGAGGGAGCCCTGGGAACACCAGCAAAGCTGGAGCTTGGGAGTTCAGGAGATGCTCATGCCAGGATCCAGGTCTTCCTTTAGCCCACACATAGCTCACGGTGATTGAGACCCTGCCAAGCTGCCCTCCTGACGCCAGAGCCCTGCGCCACACATTCTACAAGCTCTGCATCCCATCCCAGGTTGAAGCGACTGGCTGGGCTGTCTGAGGCCAGTGGCCCTGGACCTCAGTGAGCAGCCCGCTCCAGGCTCCAGCCGCCCTCCCAGGCACGGCTGGCAGCCAGCAGTGAGCAGCGCTGAGCCTGAAGGACTTCACCACCTGGCTGCTGATTCAGACACCAGCCCCCACTCCGTGGTGTTCCAAAGGCTGCAGGAGGGAAGGACTTGCAACACCTTTATCTTTAGCTTTGCTTCTCCCCTTTTTTCCTATTTTTATTAGCTGGGAGACATCCCATCCTTTTTATAGCTCCGAAGTTGAGGGTGATCAGATGAATGTGTGGCAGGGCCCCTGCGTGAGTAGATGAGCAGCCATAAGGTCAAGGCACCTGAAGGAAGTTTCCAGCATTCACAGCCCTAAAGATTGTCCCATAAAATTACTCATAAAATTAAAGTGGGTTTTGGGTTTTAAAGTCCTGAGAAACTTGAAATAGTCATCTGTCAATTCTGGTATATGGGAAGCCTCAAACCTCTGCTTCAATAAGCAGAGGTTAATACCACGCTGTAACATCTGCTGGGGACAAGGGAACATGTCTGAAATGGCAACATCCAAATCAGCTTAGAGGTGATGGCTTGGGCAGTGGGTGATAAGTTGTTTTCACTATTAAAACATGTAGCTGTCTCCATGCTAAGGATCTGAATTGTTATGGTCAATTTCTTCCCAGTAAAATGCAGAGCCACCTTCTTAGACCCTTCTACAGGATTTATGAGGACTGGGTCCACTCCAGTTTTCTTTCTATATCAAGGTGATGATTTAACTAATTGATGATCTAATTTCAGGCTGGAACTGAAACTAACCTGCCGATTTGTGAATTTGACCTTGGTATAGATTAATAGCAGCAGCAGTTAGTGCTAGTTTAACAGCATTCATAACAGCTTTTGCTTTGGTGATACCTTCTCTGGACTTCGCTTTTGCTTTTTTAAAATATATCAATAGCATGGTAAATGGTGAGCAACAGGGAGAGTGATTCGAGCAGCTCCAAGCATCTCTGGGGGGGAGCCCCTGGCTGCAGATGTCACTGTCATACCTTTGGCAGCAAATGCCAGCTTCGAACCAGGCAGGGGAGCTGATCTCACTGAAAAATACCCCAGGCAAAGCAAGGGAAGGTTCCACTTGGCAGCAGCGACAAGGTCATGCAAACACGTGGGTCAGCACAAGATGGAGGGAGAGGCTGTGTGGGGGAAGCTGCTCGCCTGAGAGACCAGCCTGCAGCTAGCGGAGCCAACACTGTCTTGTGCTGTGTCTGCCAGGCAGAAGGCAGTGGATCCAGGGACCGTGACCTCCAACTCACACCATGCCTCACTCATGTACCTCGAAACACCATGCCAGCACGTCCATGGATCAGGGATCAAACAGCTACCAAGACAGCCTCAGCACACACCTCACACCTGCACACCCACACCCCCCATGTGTATGCTCAGGTACCTGCCTCTAACCTGCACAGATACATACACATGCTGTCCCTGCACACAGACTGTGCACACACACACAAACACACACATGCCCACAGCGTGTATAGCCCAGGGTGCATATGTATCTGCATACACCTTACATTTGGATACACACCATTTGTCCCTCACGCTTACACACTTGCACACATATTCATGCACACATTGACACACATGCACACACCTCCAAGTGTACCTTTACACACGTGAACACACACATGCCTGTACATGCCAACAGAGGCACAAGCTCCCAGGCATATGGGCTGCCCACCCCATGCTCCCCGCGCACCTCCCATAGCTGCCCTGCGGGAGCTGTGACCTCATTCTCCTCACCTTCACCCTGGGCCAGGGCTAATGATGCCCCAGCACTCCAGGCAGTCACTGGGCTGCTCGGCTGCTCCTGGCTGAACCCAGACCTGCACCAGGGATTTCTCAGAGCCTCTCACCAAGCACAGGACCCCACTAGCCTCCTCATGTCAGCCCCCACTGCACCACGCAGAACTGCCTCCTGCCATCACCCAGCAGCTCTTTCCATCTCAGAGGGGCCAGCGCTTTGGGACATTCCTGTCTGTCTGAAAACAAGAGGGAATAAGCAGTGCAGCAGGACCTGCACAAGATGGGGCTGCAGGGTCCTGCTGGGTGGTGGGATGGAGGAGCACAGAGAGCAGGAGAGGGGAGCTCAGAGCTGGTGTGGGTCTGCGCACGCATGGCTGGACACTGCCAGCAGGTACAGCATCCCGACATATCCCTCTTCATGCAGAGCCACCCCACGCTTGTGTTACTCCATGCAAAACAAAGCCATGCTCTCAGTTCCCAGTATTGCCATGGCTCCTTGTGCAGCCTCAGCGCAGCCTGAGCCCTCCTGGCACCTCCTGTCTCAGCAGACAGCACACACAAGATCCATCCTCATGACCTGGGCAGCCGAGCCATGGGTGATACAGCTTTGGGATGGGAAGTTGGAAGTTATTCTCCGTGAGCATGGGGACCCATGGCTGCTGGCACGGGCAGGCTGTGACTCAGGGCACTGCAGGAAAGGCCAGCAGGGTAGAGGCTGCTGTGCACAGCCAACAGGTAGGACAATGAAACTTTATTTTGTATAAGCCAGAGTGCAAAGCTACTCTGCCTGCTGTGGGAGCTTGGTCCTGAGTGGCCACAGAGCTGCCTGCAGGCTGCCTGCCCTGCTAGCGGGGCAAGCTTCTCTCACCGGGGCTCTTGCAGCACAGCACTGAGAAGGTGAAACCAGCTCAAGCTGCAGATATCGCCGCCGGGGCGGGGGGATGACTGCAGGCTAATAATATTCCGTGTCTCATTATGCCGCGTATTAAGCTGAAATTTGCAGATGCTCTAATCACCACGAGGCATTTTGCACACACAGCCTCTCCAGCCCGGCAGCTCTGTGCAAACACTGAAGGAGAAGCCCCACTAACTGTCCTGCCACATGATGTCCTGGAATCTTTACAGACCATTTCACCTTCACAAATAGCCTTGGAAATGTCTGTGCATCGACAGCCCCTGTGGTAGCCAGATATCACAGCCGCCTCCTCTGCAGCTCCCCGGGCCCCTCTTAAGCTTTTTCCCATCACGCCATGCAAATGCAAGTCTCCAGAATTTACACCAGGGCTGGGTAAATCACCTCATGTTGAATGTGATCTGCGCCCCAGGCTTGCAGGAAACGTGAACTGTATTTTACAGAGGTTGAGGGAAGCTCCCACCTGAATTGCTTTATTTTTTTTTCCTCTGTGCCTCTTTTTTTTTTTTTTTTAAATCATTTTCTTTTCTTTTCCCAGATCTTTGCCCTTTGCCCTCTTGCGATCAAAGGGGGCACGCATTCAAGTGCCGTGGGAATACTCGGTCCTTGCGTATTCTGGGCAATCTTATGAGAAAAGCTGCTTTTTCCCCAGAGGTATAGAAACGCACATGAACTGGCGTGTGGGAAGGAGGGGTATGAAGCCTGCTGGTTCCCTGTGTGTGGGAAGGGAGGAGAGGGGAGCAGCGCGGGCAGGTGACAGAAGGGTTAATAGGAGAGTGTCCTTGCTGTTTTTTCCAGGCCTGGCTGCACCAGATTCTTCCATTTCTCTTGGCAGGGATTTAAACCATGGGGCTGAGCTAAGCATGTGAGCCTGGAGAGTCCCTGCACTCCACCGGTGAGCAGGACTCTGAGCAAGGTGCCGCAGCTCATTAGCAAAGCAGCAGGCGCATCCAGGGTGAGCAGGTGCCAAGCAGGCAGCAACAACAGCAAAACAGAGATGGTCTCGCTGAGGAGAGGCAGAAATGCAGCTCGATGGGGAGCCCCTTCCCTCAGCAGCAGCATTTGCTGCTCCAGGCATGCACATACATGTGCACGCTTACTACAAGTAATAACACAGAGGGAAACCTCGCCCTCTCTCTGGTAGGGTGAAACGTAAGGGTTTGGGAATTGGGCTCATCCCTCTGCTTGGCGCTGGTTTGGGCCATCCCCTTCAGTCACAATTCTTATGCATTTGGCAGCTTTTCCTTGGGAGGGGGCTTGTGGTCTCCCTCCCCCATCGTCCCACCCTGCTGTGGGGGAAGCAGGGATTGGAGATAACCCACCCCAGCCTGCCAGGGAGCCCCAGGCAGAGCTGTTTGCTGCCCATCTCTGGGCTGGCAAAATGGGGTGATCTACAGAGCCCCCTGACTGGGGGAAGGACTGGGAATCATTCCCTCAACAGCCACAATGGATCCTCATCGTGATGGCTTGTCTGGCTCACAGTTGCCCAGGCGACTGATTATGGAAAAGTGTGCATGGCCGGAGAGGCTCTGGCTGCTTGTCCCAGTGGGTCCTCACCCCCTGCTCGCTCCTGGAGGAGATGGCACTGCCCTGCAGCAAACCCTCTGCACGCATGCTGTCAAGGGTGATCCCAGCTCCTGCTAACCCTTACACAGAGTGAGGTCCTGTCCTTTGCAGGTGCCCAGAATCCAGACCCAGATCTGCTGCTTCCAAAGAAAATCAGGTTCAATCATGAACCCCTCCTCCACGGTTTGATCGGCATTATTGTGTGCTGCTGTCTCCATTGCCACTGTCTGGGTGGTGTGCTAGGTGCTGGACAAATGCTGCCTGAGCCACTGCAGTGTGGTCAGCATCTCAGCAATAACAGCAGTGGCTCTTTATTGCTTTTGGTGCTGCTCTTTCCTTCATCTAGGACATGTATTCCCAGGTGGACCCAGAGCCGGACAGTCTGCCAGTCTCAGCCGATTACACCACAGGCTGCTGTAACAATGCTGGGGGAGCTGGAAAAGTCATAGGCAGAGAGCCCAGGTAAGCAGCAGAAGTGGAAGCATGCAGGATCTCCCAGGGTCCTGTGAAAATCCAAGCGGGCATCCTCCAAAGACGTGTTCCAGGTGCTGGCTCCCCTGACATCCCAGCCTCAGCTTGTCACATGTTACCTGGTTGTCTGTGCCCAGACACAGCCCAGTACCAGGCAGCTGAATGGCCCCAAAGAGCAGCCGGCTCATGTCTCCCCAAAGAGACAGCCTTGTCATGTCATGTCCAGTCCAGTGCCTGCTGAGTGGGACCTGAGCACTACTGGGGTGGTGGACTCTAGCACCTTCAAAACAGACCACGTCCCCACAGGAGCCAGTCAAGGAAGCTCTGGCCAAAACATGTCCCCTGCAACCTGGTCTTGCTAAGGCTAGCAGAACAGGCAGCTCTGTGCGGCTTTGTCCCATGTCTAGTGTTGACATTGCTGCGTGAAAAAGGTCAGAAGCCCCTGAGCTCTTGGTCTGGGTCCCACCTGCTGCCTCTGTGATCATAAAATGGAATAACTGGGTTTTGCACAGTGAGTTTGCCATTCTTCAGGCCAGTGTCTGGAGTGCCCTTGCAGGGTGGACCTAGTGCAAAGCTGCAGATGGCAGCTTCACCTGCCCCATCTCTGCTGGCCACCCTACCCCTGACATGGCACCTTTCTCTTGGCATATGCCCACTCCCCATCCATGTCACCTCCAGGCAACTCATCCCCAGATTTCTCCATCACAGAGTGTGCTCAGGGCGTAGTCACAGAAACAGCCCCAGCATCCACGCACATAGCAATTTGGGAGCAGATCCAGAGATCAACATGTTCCAGCTTGGACACCCTTGATCCAATATCCGCTCCACTCAGGATAAGGAAAACAAAAGCAGGGATGATTTAAAAGGAGAATAAACCCCCTCCTTCTGTGGGACTTTGTCCTTGACCAGAGGAGGAATCACCTACTGCAGGAGTTTGATTGGGGTAAGTAATAGAGCACCTTAAGTTGAGATGACATCTCCTATGAATGCTGCATTCAATGGTCGACAGGCCATATGCAGAAATAAACAGAGACCCAGGACACACTGGCAGCTCTTTAAAAGGTTGTTAATAATGTGCTGTTCACGTTCCTTGGAGACTGCTGCCATGGTCTGCCAGTAACAGATGCTGGCAGTCCTGATGGGGAATAACTCCTGCCATGACAGAGCTTTTGCCAGGCACGAGCCCAACCTGCCCATCCCCTGGCCTTGTCCCATCATGACCGTCAGCACTGGGGAGGGGAACACAATCCTGCGTCAGGGACCCCTGTGGTCCAGGTGGCCTTAAGGTGACATGGATGCGCACCAGGGCACGAGACAAGGACAGGTTTTGCATGCAAGCCCTGGTGGGCTGAGGGAGCCCTGTGTGTAGGGCTGGCAGTTCCCAGCATAGACCCAGACCTTGAAAGCAGGAGGGAGCTCTGGGGGCAGTGATGAGATCCTGATTCAGACCTGGCAGACTATCGTTGTTAGGGGGCAGAGGACAGTACCTGGAGAGCAGGACATCAGTAGGACAGCCTCGGTGGACATGCATTCATCACCACTAGCCATTTCTCACACTGCAGCTTGTAAGCCAGCATCTCCATTGTTGTCCTAGAGCCTGAGCAAATAAGGTGCAGGTCAGAGTGATACAACAGACAGTGAAATCGAAAATCATTTGAACTGCCATGTTTTGTGCAATTCACCTCCCCAGGCCCAAGTCAGCCTGAATCTGGCCCATTAGCTCCCAGCACTGGGTGCAGGGACTAGGGAAAGAGCACGGAGCTTTCCCCCTTTCCCATAGGCATAGATCAAAATGTGTCAGGCTGGAAATCTCCCAAGACCAGCTCCCTCCTGGGCTTCGCTGCTGCTTCCTGTTCTCGGGGGCAGGAAATACCAAGCAAACAGCTCCGTGCATGACTTCAAAACTTCCACTTCCAGCACCAGCTGCAAGACAAGGATGCAGGAGCCTCCACATCAGAGCAGCCTGCCCAGAGACTTTGCTCCCACGGACCAGACCCCCTCCATCTCTCCTCTGCCCCTTGGGAAGCCAGGTCCCCAGGAACATCTTCCCCTAGCCCTTAACGTCAGGCTCAAGAGGTGGTTGCACTGAGCTCCTAGTCCTGGTGCTGTTCATTTGCTTTTGCACTCTGCCTCCACTCAGAGCCAGGCAAATAGATGTATTAATAACTGCACAGAAAATGAGACTGCACTGTGTGGTGTGAGGCTGCGCGCTGCACTGCGCTTACCCTTGTGAACATGGCTGGCCATGACCGTCACAGCATGAGAGCTTTTGCAGTCCCCCCATTGCTGTAACCATGGTCTGCACACTACAGCTTCACATGGGAAAAACCCCCATCTGCTGCTTGCCTTCCCCGTTTAGGTAACAGCCTCCCCTCCCCACAACCTGGGGTGGTGTGCCCCATCTTCTTGTCTCCTTTCTGATTTTTGAGGGTTGGTTCAGCCCTGCTGTGCTGTGTTAGGAGCTGCACAACAGCACAGAGTGACTGCCAGTGGATTGAAAAGGTCTGTTTCCCCCAGTTTGCTGGTTAGAAATAACAAGGTAGTGCCTGGCCTGGCTCTGTCATGGCTTCCGATTGGTCTGTTGATTGCCCAGCAATTCATTAGGCCAGGCAGCAAGGAGCAAACCTGGGATGGGAGCTGATGGCTCAGAGCAGGGTCCACCCTGTGGTTCTTCACCTCTGTGCCCCAGCTGCTCCAGCGTGCAGGGAGAGGCCCCTCTGCATGACTGGCATCCAGGTCTCACTGGAACAAATGTTTCCTGGAGGTTCTTGCATCAGAGCTGGGCTTTGGGGCTATACCCAAGAAATGCCTGTCTCCTCCAGGGCACCACTGGTCCCTGCCAAGACCCTCCCAGAGGCCCTGCTGCAGGGTCCTCACAGGCAGAGGCAGGAGCTGGCAGCACACCCCACATGCTGAGAGCCCAGAGGTGCCCAGCAAAACCTGAGCCTGGCAGGGGAGGTCACTGCCTCATTTGCCTGCCATGAGCTCCCCACGCTGCTCAGCATCTCTGCTTTTGGCCCGGGTATGGATGGAGCCAGCTGCTCCTGGTGCCAGCGCTCGTCTCTGCCAGGCGTTGAGCCATCTGCCTGGCAGGGCCAGCCACACCTGCTGGGAAGGAGACAGAAGCTGGGCAACCTCCCCGCCTTTGTGGCTTTCCGGCTGGCGGCATCACACAGAGGCTCCAAGAGGGCTTGTGTGTTTGCACAAAGAGATAAGGGGATGTTTCTCCCTCACCACCCCCGAAGCCTGTCCATGGCTGGGCACCTCATGAGAAGGACGGGTACCAATGTGAACCTCAGGCAGTGCCATGGACAGGGCCATCGACCTCTCCCTTGACTGGCTGGGGATGAGATGCCTCAAGCCCCTCTGCCATGGCACTGCACAGTGCAGGCAGCCCCATCCCCAGCACTGTATGGAGTCTGCTGCCAACGCCTAGCACAGGAACCAGCGAAGACCACAGAGCAGCTCTGCTCAGAGCAGGCAAGGGACTCTCTACTCCCAGGAGGGCAGGGATTTCAGAGGAGACAGGCTCAAACAGCTGGCTCGGGCCAGTAATGATGTCCCCCCCTCCCCAGTGTCAGGGCTGGTGACCGCCCTGGGTGTTGTTCGGAGCCCATATGCACCCACCACCAGAGTCAGTGCTGTGATGGAGAGGACTTGATGGCTCTTCCCTCTCCTGCTCAGTTCACCCCATCCCACTCCTCTGCACCAGGAACTCCGGAAGCCAGTGTCATGTGCTGGTGCCAGGATGCTGCTTCTCCAACTCCTGGGGCATCAGGGCCAGATGGCACCATGGCACTAAGGGTGCAGGATGCTGCCACGAGCCCTCACATCCCAGCCTTACTGCCATGAACTGCTGGGATGGAAAGTCCCTCCCAAACCAGGCTGGATGGAGGAGCTGGGATGTTCTGGCCTCTGGGGTGGCAGAGCCAGGCAGCAGGACAGACAGAAATGATGGAGAGCATCTCCAGACACAACACTGCTGAGCATCCCACATCCTCTGCCCTGTCTTGTTTCTCCTCAGTGGAACAAGGTGGCCCAGGGGCATTGCAGACCTGCGCTTCCCCCAGCCTGGCTCGCTTCTCCCACCCCAGGGGAGCCAGAGCTGCTCTGCTGCTCTGGCACCCAAGTGTCACAGCTGGCAACCCCTGCTGCTGCTGCTGAGCCCAAAACCAGCCTGGAGAGCTTTCTCCAGCGCCCCACAGGGTCAGGTCAAACTGGACCTTTGCCCACACTCCAACCAAGGCAGGGAAACAAGCTCTGTTTTTGAGGAATTGGGAATACAGAAAAATTATCCCCAGGCTCTGAGAAGGCCTCCTTGCCCAGACCTCCAGCCCTGGCAGCTCTCCTGGGTATCCATGGCCAAGGGGCATCTGCAGGGAGTGCAGCTCTTTGTGGGCATCATTCAAGGGCAAACCTGCTAGCTGCCCTCATGCAGCAGCAGCCTGCTGACATGGCTGCAGCTTTGCTCTACGCAGGAGAGCCTGAGCTAGGCTGGTGAGATGAGAGGGACCAATGTGAGCACAGTTAGTCCAGTAGACATGGGTGTCCCAGCCCAGCAGCCTGCATGGTCCTGGAAACAGGGTCCAGTGCTACACTCTGCAAACACCTCTATCCCAGCCAGTGCCTTGGCTCTGTCAGGAAGGCAGAGGTGCTCTCAGGACATGGTGCATTCAGCCCATTTCTTCTGGTGACCTTGGGGAAGGTGAATTTCCTCCTGGCATCCACTGAAGATGTCTCCATGGGGCAGAGCAGGAGTGGAGGGTGCCAGCAGACACGGCTCCCACGCTGCAGACACCACAAGTATGCTGGGGCCAGGCAGACAGGTCCCATGACACCCCATGTGCCCGAGGTCTCCCAGCCACAATCCCAGCCAGCTGATGCCCCAGTGCACACCACAAAGTTAGGTGTTGGTCACGGGTCTGTTCAAGCACACAATGCTCCTGGCTGCAGCAGAGAACTCAGAGGAACAGAGAGGTCAAATCAAGAATCCAGCTGACCTGGGAAATACCTGTGACACCCCAGCCTGGCCTTGACATGGCACAGAAAGCAGGTAGGCAGCAGCACTGAGGCCCTTAGCAGCAGCTCCTAAACTTTGTGTGAGCCCTTGGGGGATGCTGACCCCGGCTGGGATCCTGCTGAGACCCGACACTCTCACTCCACCCCATCCATCAGCTTCTTCCCCACCATCTCACCCACTCCAGTGCCAGTCTGCAGTGTAGGGCTCGGGCCAGTTCTTGTCCATCCCCCCTCTCCAGGCTTCCTCGCTCCATGGGGCTGTCCTGCCCTATACGATGAACCCTGTCAGCTTGCACCACACACAGGTCCCATTGACAACCACCCCAGGCTGCCCAAGCAGGCACCTGGTGGCTCCTGCAGCTTTTTGCAAACGTCCTCCTGCAGCAGCATGGGAAAACTTTGCTGCAGGAGTGCTGCTTCAACCTTGACCTGGAGTAACTCTGTAGTGGTGGCTGCAGGAGGGGACATGAGCTCAGCAGCCTGTCTGATGGGAAAAAAACCCACACAGCAACCTCTCTCCTTCCTTTCTTCTCTCTCTGCCATCCATTTGGTGGGCAATGTGGCCTCACTGCAGCTTCATCATGGTTCTTTAAAAGGCTCTCTGGCTGACATGCACACCGTATGGGAGCAGTCAGCCGAGGAGAGCTGTAAATCTCTGAAGGCCTCATTTTGCGGGGCACATTAGCTGTTTTAAACTTGTCAGCTTTCAGCGATGGAAATTGACTGTTCAAAGCCATTCTTCCCTCCACATCCTGCTCCCTTTTACGCAGCAGAGAACATGCTGCATCCCCGTTGTGTTGTAGCAGAGAGCTGTGCATCCCCTCACGCCTGTCCTCAGGGACTGCATGTGCTTTAGGAATGTTTCCTGAGGTCCCCGCGGGGCTATGAATGTCACCAAGCCATCTCCTCTACTTCTCTCCCCTGCGATCTTGCCCTTACCTGGAGGTAAGGATGGGGATACATAAACCTACAAAGAATGTCCATCCACATGAACTGGCTTTCACACATCTGTCCATGCAGGATGACACCAGATCCCGCTGAGGCTGAGTCTGAGAAAGTTCATCAAATTCAACCTCAGCTTCAAGAAGACCTGGGGGGATTCAAATGCAGTACTGTATGTGTGTGTGCGTGAGCTCCAGTGCTTGGCACAGTCTTGCATGCAAAGCCCAGGGACACGCAGCCTGACTGCTGGCTGGCTGCACCTATGGGCACCTGGGCAGGATGCTTCCACTGCCACTGCACTCACGACAGCTCTGCCGGCACCAACAGCTCACGAGCCGTGTCAAGAGCACAGAGCATGGGGGCTGCAAGGAGGAAAAGCTCTGCTTGAACAGCTGTCCCCCAGGCAAACTCCCACACAGGCACCTTCTCAAAAGGGCACCGAACCCCATCCTGGGCATCCCACAGATCCGTTGTGGAGCCAGCACTTGGTGGGTGCCCACCTCACCCCGCCTGTGCGTGCAGAGATCCCTCTCCATCCTGCTGGGTGCATGATCCATCTCTGCAGATGCTCCCCAGCCCCTGTGCAGGACCCAGAGAGGAGATCCTGCAGCAGGCATGGCCCTTCATCCCTCTCCCCCTGGGACAAATCCCCGTGCTGTGCTTCACAACCATCACCCTGAGGAGCCCACCTGCACCAGGGCATCTCAGGAGCAGCTTCACTCCTGGGTGAATGTGACCACCCTGAAGCAACCCCCCATGGAGCTCAGCGAGCAGCAGCTGCACCATGTCTGCAGAGGGACCGTGACAGCCATGCTCAGACCCAAATCAGCCCCAGGTCCCTGACCCTCCCTGCGCACAGGGTCAGGGCGGTCGTGACAGTGGAGACGAGGGGGGCCTGGAGCAGCTCCTGGAGCTGGATGATTAGCAGCAGTGCAAGCCCTGCGTCAGAAAGCACTGCTTCCCCTCGCTGCTAATTTCTCTCCTTGGTTACGGGAGGCAGGGGGAAGCGGTCCAGGCAGGAGGGGGGCATCTGGGCCAGGGATTGCGGGGGCCCTGGCGCAGCATGTGGCGTGATCCATCGCAGGCGCAAAATAGTTGCCCCCGAATTAGCCAAGCACCGGATGACGCACCATGCTCGCAGCCGGCGGGGAGGAGGGGAAGGACAGCAGTGTCAGCGGGCAGCCTACCCACGGCATGGCCGCCGGGCAGCAGCAGAGCTGGTGATGGGCAGAGGCTGCCGGGAAGGCAGGCAGGCAGGCACCGCCGGCAAAGCGGGAGGGCTCCCGGCCCCCAGCTGCCAGCACTGCCGTGCCCCCCACTGCGTCCCCCAGCACAGCTCCCAGCACACCCCTGCTCTGCAGCCTGTGCGCTCCCTGCAGTGTCCGTCTGTGGCGATGCCCAGAAATAATCTGGCAACAAAGCCAGAGCCGCATACACCCACCACTCCACGTGAGCGATGGGGAGCGGAGAGGGTGAGAGGAGCCAGCTGGGCCCCTCTCTGCCACTGTGGCCCTCTGATAACGCTGGATTTGGGTCCTGCAAACCAGCGACAAGAGGAGTGCCAGCGTGGGGTGAGCAGTTAAGCTTCCTATCACCTGCAGGGCAGTGCTTCCTTGGGGACCCTGCCAGCCCATTTCCCTGCGGGCAGCAGGGAGCCTCCAAAAGCAGGGAAAGCGCACATGCATCCCAGAGCCTGTGCTGGCATGCCCTCCGCCAGAGCATGGCGTGGGTCCTGCCACCGGTCCCCCAGCCCCAGCCTTGTACCCTGGCTGCGGGGACACCAGGGTCCACATTAAGAGCCTGATTTGCAGATTGCTTTTCATGACACTGTGCTCCAGCCCAGCTAAGGCTGACAGGTTGGTTATTGTATCGACAGCATAAAAGTGTTGCAAATTGCCTAAATTAGCCATGTGCTATGAAAAGGTTTATGGATAATGGGATGCAGAGCCCTTTCAGGACCAGGCAGCTCACAGTCCAGTTAGACAGCTCCAGCACCAGCCATTCCCCGCTGGAAGATGAAAGCCCATCAGATACACCAGACAAAACCCAACGTGCCACTTGTGTGCAAGCAGAAGTGCCATACAGGCAGGATCCAGCCTGGCTAGCTCAGCCCGCTCTCCCAGCTGCCACCACCTCCTCTGTCCTCCTCACCTGATATTTTCCTCCTTGGGGAAAAAGTTCTCCTTCTCTTCCCCAGAAGATACTTTCCCTCAGGGTGTGGGGAAGGGGATGCTCTTACACTTCACTTCTCTGTCCAAATTGCATAGCAAGGACTTTGGACAAAATATCCTGTCATGCACCCACATCTGCCCTTAGCTTCAACTTTTGAATTAAAACTCACTAACTGTACTGGCTCAGCCTCAAGGCTGACCTCGTCCAGGATCACATTGTGTGGCAGCTCTAACGGGGTGCAAGGGAAGACCTAAGGGCTGAATTAGCTCTTGCTAGGTTTTCTATGCATAGATTGGTCTGATCACTTTTTTTGATCCACATTTAGCTTTTGCGTTTCCTGCAGCAAGGCGTTCCCCAGCTTCTTCCCAGAGACTCAGCTGGTCTGAAAGGGGTTGGGTCACTGCGGTTAAAACATGGCCAGTCTGTTGTCCTTAGCTGGGCTTTTCTCCAAGCCTGCAGCCTCTCAGCCTGGACCTGAGCCCTTCTGAGTGTTTTCAGGGGGACGTAGGGTGTCACGTCACAGTCTGGCAACCATCACTGTGGGGCAGCAGAAGGTCTGGGTGGGCCCTCGCTCCATGTGCATCCTCAGACTGCACCCCAGCAAGAGCACCGTCTTTAAAAAGGGGTTTATTAATGTCCACCAGCATCTCGGTGCAGCCTACACAAGGTGGGAGCGTGCAGGGGAGAGAGACAAAGAGAAAGCCAGCAGCGGTGGGGAAGGGCCAGGCTCACCTCTCTGCAAAAGCGCTTTTCCTCAACCAAGCAGCAAAAAAGCAAAACTGAGAAGTGCCTAAAATTAGAGCTGCCAAACCCCAGCTGGGGAAGCCTGGAAAGATCCCCAGGCCCCGGAGCCTTGGGCAAGCTGCATAAAAGGTAGCAGAGGGGAAGGGAAGAGAGCCTGGGGACCACAGCAAGTAGAGCGAGGCACAGTGGGAATGGGGAGCGGATGGCTGCCTTCCCCCCGACCCCGCATCCGCCTGCTCAGGAAACCCCCCTCCCCTTGCACACACAGGGACAGATGCACACCCCACGCCGCAGCCCAGCGGGGGCTCAGGGGACCTGCCGTCCCTCTGAGGGCACCCATTTGGGTATTCAGCTGTGCTGGTGCAGCAGGGACAGGGCGCATATGGTCCCAGAACTGTGAGCAGCCTCCAGTCAGACATCCTGGCTTGTCTGTCGCTCCAGGAGACGCATGGACCTCACACTGGTGCCTGGAGAGGTCCATACACTTGGGCCCTCTGCCCAGGGGCTGAAAAACATGCACCTGGGCTGTTCCTCAGTGAGGGTTGCAGACCCACATGGTGTCCCCCGTCTTGCACCCTGCCACAAAGCCAGTTAAGCTTCTAGAGGAGCAGGGATAACTGAGGAAGCCAGAAGCTGGGTGACCCAGGCCACCAGTGTCCTCATGGAGACTTGGGCATTCACCTCCACCCAGCAAACTGGGACCGCAAGCCTGTGACCCCCCCAGCTGCCCACCCTGGGGTATCTTCCTGCCCAGAAGACACAATCAGAGTCAAAAGCACAAGCTCTGCCATCAGCCAAAGACAGCAATGCAGCTGAGTCGGACACACTGTCCCTCAGCATCTCTCAGGCCAGCTCCTCCCACAGAGGTGAAAGCAGACATGGGCAGGACCACTCCCCCCAGCATCTCAAGGCTCCTCTGGATTCACAGAGCAGGAGCTTGGATGGAACCAGCCCTGCCCCAGCAGTGCTGATGGCAGTCACCAGCTGTGCACCAGATAGACAGACAACTAAAACCTGAAAAAGCAGCAGCTTCACAGGGAGCTGGTGACTTTGCACTGAATTTGGCTTCCCAACTCCTATTTGTCATGATCAAAGCGACCGAGGTTTAGCACCAGCTTCACTGAGCTCAAGAGATGCTATAAAATGGCTGAGTCAAGGGCAGGTCTAGATCATTTCCCTCAGTAACTGCAAAAATCACGAAGGCAGCCATACCCCAACACCTGGTGAAAGCCTGGTCTCTGCCTTCCCCAGGGCTAGGACCCCACTCTAACCAGTCCTTTCTGTGTGCCACAGAATCAGACCCTAGCCACTTGATTTGGAGTAAATCAGCCCCTGCTTGACATTTGTCCATGAGTCAGTGCTGGATACGTGCAAAATTGCCCAAGGAGGAGGTAGACACATTGGACAGGAGCTGTAGAAAAAGGGTCTTGGGAGAAACTCATGCCAGAGGGATACCCTGGGAGCAGCTTGCCCTGAGCTCATTGCTGCCTGTCCTCCTGGAAGCCCCTGATCCTGGCATGAAAGCAGGTGTGTGCTGTGACAGATGAGGGAGAGTGCCCTGGCTCTGCTCCGCCACCCCACCTTCTGCCTCTGGCACAGCCAGCACCGCAGGACATGCATCCAGCAGGAATGGGGCTGGGATGGAAGAGTGGGGGGCCATGGGGGACTGGTTGGGACCAGAGGCTTGCACAAGATTGGTCACCAGGAGACACAGACAGTGACACAGCTACTGCTGAGGGCAGGATGTGATGGGACCGAACAGGACAGGCAAAGAGGGGTGAGATGGCCAGGACATGATGGAATGGGATGGCATGAGATGGCACGGGAGAGGACCAGTGGTACAGGATAAGACAGAGCGGATGGGATGGGGTGTGGTGGGATAGGACAGGATAAAACAGAAGGAATGGGATGGCCTCGCATGGGAAGGGATAAAACAGAGGGGATGAGATGGGATGGGATGAGACAGGATGGGATGAAACAGGATAAAACAGGGGATATGATGGAATGGGATAAAACAGGGGATGGGATGCAATGGGATGGAATGGGACAGGATGGGGTAGGATGGGACTACACTGAGCAGATGGCATGGGATGGGATGGGATGGGATGCGATGCGATGCGATGCGATGCGATGAGATGGGATAGGATGCACAGGAGAGGATGGAGCAGTGGCTGGATGGATGGGATGGGGGGGTCAAAAAGTCTTCCTGAGAGCCAGCTCCCTGTGGCCACACTGGGGTGGTCCAGCCAGCACCTCCTGTCTTGGGTCAGAGCCCAGCACAGCACACTCACTTAGCAGCCCCAGCAATCCCTGCTGGCCCTGCTGGCCTGCCCTCCATGCCCCACTGGGCACTGTGCCGCAGGCGGGGAGCGACATGTGAGGCCCAGTGCAAACATCTCACGCTTTCCCATGGGGAAGCAAATTGCTCCCTGGAGCATGAGATCTGATTAGATTTGTGACACACCACAGCGTGGCAACAACGTGATGGCCAGGCCCATGGTGTGTGCCCCACGCCCAGCCCATGTCATTCCAGGGCTTTGGGGGCTGATGCATGGCAGGAGGGGCAGGAACAGTTTGGGGAGGGGCAGTCTGGCTGCTCTGGGATGTGTCCAGGCTGAGACAGGAGAGACAGCAAAGGATGGGCTGGACGCAAGTGTGCCTAGGACATGAGCTTGGCTTAGCTGGCTGCACGCCCAGGGGGCAGCCACAAGCCCTGAGGACTGCAGGAGGGATGGATGGAGGGAGGGTCTGAGGTTACCCCACCCTGGTGGATGGTTACACCATGCCTGCCTCCTGCCAGATGCAAAATGATGCTCTCCCATCTCTGGCTGGCAAGGCAGCTGCTGTGCTTTGGGCAAGTGCTTGCCCATTGTACTGGGGCAGCAGCTCGCCAAGCCCCGGAGAGGAGTTATCTTCAAAACCTTCTCAAGGCAACAAACAGTACCTGTCCTGAAGTTTAGCCTTCACCTTTGCTGTCTGTAACGGTTTCTGAGCGATGCCTGCCTATTTATTTGAGATCTTTCAACAGCTGTCTGATAGAGAAGACCTGTATCTTGCCTCTCCTGGGCTCCCATCCAACACTGGTCTCTGGAGGTGGGGAAGAAGGGGAAAAAAACCAGAATTCACTCCTGACCGAGAGGCTCACCTAATCCACTGCATGTGGAAAATTACTGCCACGGCATGGCGCCCAGCCCTGGCCCCCTTCCCACCCTTGCCAGCCATCTCCTGCTCCTAAGGCTTTTGTGCCTGGATTTTTTTCTCTCCTCTTCCTTCTGGGAAATGGGAACTTCGGCGTTTGGACAAACCCTTGAGAAAACAACTTTACACATCCTTGGGGCACTGAGTTGGTTTTTTTACTTAGTTTCATCTGATCCTGAGATAGATTTGCCTAGAATCACTGTGCAGGCTGTAAAAGCCCCCCTGCCCTTGGCCCTCAACCAGCTAATATGAGTACCACCAGCTAATATTAGCAGACCAGGGACCACTTGTGCCAGTAGCATTCTTGGAAGCCTGCTAAGCTGTGCCAGATCCACAAGCCATGGTACCAAGCTTTCCCCTTCCAGGCAGAGGTCCAGCCTTGTAACGTCACTACGTCCCACTCAGCATAGTCCACAGCCCTGCCCACCTCACAGCCACACTTCCACCCCAAAGGGGATGGTGTGAAAAAGCTCTTCGGGATGGTGTCAAGCTTCAGGGCAGGTGACCTCCCTCCTCTGCTCAGTACAGACACAACAAGGCTAGGAGTCACCTCTGCCACCTCAAGGTATCTGCAGGTAGACCTCTACAAATGAAGGTTGCCCACCCTGGGTGGCTCTTTCACAGGCACTGTGAGGCTTCCTCTGAGCTCTTGCAGCATCTTCTTCAGCACAAAATGGATTGTACCCTGGGGTCCACTGCTTGGGCTCTTGCTGGCCCCAAGGGATGAAAGCACCAGATTGTGTTTGTGTTCTCCACAGCAGCTGCCTAGTCAGCATCTGCTCTTGTCTCCAGAGCATGTAACTGTGTGGTCCTGTAACAGGCTTACCAGCAGTTTGGAAAACACCCTGTCCTGGAATTGGGATTAAAGACACACAGGTGCAGAGTTTCTTCCCATCTGGATGCTCTGGACAGAGCTTTGCCTCAAGGAAGAGGTGCACAAACCTTCCCACACTGCTGTCTGGGAAGAAAGGATTGTTATCCCTAGATCACAGTTAGGGAAACTGAGTCACACCGCAGTAAATCTCAGAGCTCAGAGAAAAGCTAATTTTGTCTTGCCTGTGAATATCAGGCAAAAAAAAAAAAAAAAAAAGAAATGCAAATTATTTCCTATGGCAAATAAACCACCAGGAGCCGCCTGTTTTACCTCCAGTATTCCCTGTTTCACATCATCTGATGGTCATTTCAGACCGAGGCATTGCAGCCCCTGCACCATTTGCAACTCCAGACGTAGCATCACCTCCTCATCACTATGGGATAGGCTATGTAAATCACATGGGATTTGCTTTCTTCATTCCTCGAATGGTTTCCAAGCTATAAAGCACTTAAGCATAGCTGGCAAGCTAAACCTGTCTGATCGTGCCCCGGGGGCCACTGAGATCTGAGCCCTGGATACAGTCCATGACTGTACCCAAAAGGACCTCACCAGTATGGATGATGGCACCCACCTGGCCCCAAGACGTGAGGAGAGGGAAAAGGGAGGGGATAACGATGCAAACCCATTTCCTAATCCAGAAAGTGTAAAGGCAGTACCTGGCTGTGCACACACTGAGGGTACAAATAAAAATGCCGCACAACTGCAGTGTTGTCGGTGCCAAGTATTTATAGCTCTATTGCACCTGAAGTCCCTCCCCAGGCCTGGGAGAAGGAAGGCAGCTGCAGCCTCGCTGGGTGGGTGGAGAGAAGGAAAAAACAGCTGCTTTGGGCAAATAAAGCACAGGGAGGCTGGATTCACGCTTGGGTGGGTCAGTGTGGTGCTCCCCAGCAGTGTGCTTTGGAAAGCCGCCTCCACAGTCACCCTGCCAGTACTGGCAGCCTCCTGGAAGGGACACAGCACAGGACCCAACTATGCATGGCCAGGGGTCAGCCACTGTCACTGACTGGATGCTCGGCGGTCTGTGGACTGGCAGTAGAAGGGAGCTGGGGTAATCTTTTGCTAAGAGGGGATGCTGGATAACATCTTCTGAAGTGTCTTCAGGATTTAAGGGCACAGATCTGCAAAGGAATGGAAATTGCAGGAATTAGGTACCTAAATAAGAGTAAGGCACTTGAAAGCCACTCTGGATCAGGCTTTTAATTTACTCTTTAACCATACAGTAAGAAAGCCTCTTGAAAGATAAGGGCTGTATTATAGGCACACAGTAGATGTTCCTCTGACCTGGTCCCCTGTTTCCATCAGGGCCAATGCCAGGTGCCTGCAGAAGAGATTATAATGTGGCTGGCGTGTGTAATGCTTCCTTGCTTTCCTGATCTCCAGACATTCATGGAGCAGGGCTTTCTGAGCTAGAGAGGTGCTGCTTAAGAGCTCTCCATGGGCTTTTTCCTTCTGTCTTTAACTCACACCTCCCATGCAAAGTGGGAGCACCCGCGCCCCCTGCAGTGAGGGGCTCCCCTTAAGGATGCTCCACAGAACAAACATCTCCTCAGGTTTCCTTTGAACCTAGTCCCTACTAACTTCCTTTCACCTACATCCCTACATCCCTTGGTATATGAGAAGAGGCAGGGAACAACCATCCATTTTCTCCCTGCTGTTTAGAGGTCTGTGTTTCCAGGAACTGGATCTTCCATCACAGGGAAGGATGGTCCCAATGACAGGGAACGAAACGAGTTCATGCCCTTTGTTGTGTATGGCTTCGGATGTCGTTTTCTTTTCCATTCCTGACCAAAACAAAGAAATGCAGGAAGGAAATCCTGTCCTGCCACATTTGCTGGCTCACCAAAGTTCACAAGTGACCTTGGAGCTCCCCACTGTGCTGAGAGTTTCTCTGAAGCATCTATGCTGTTTTCAGAGGTGGGGATACTGAGCCACAGGGCAATTACTCAAATTTCTTCTGATCACCTTGTAACTCTATGCAAGAAGGTAAAAAAAAGGCTCCCAAAGCCCAGTCATTGCCTTTGGAGGTCAGTTCAGCCAACATCACTGGAGCATTTATGTTCTACTTTTGCTTGGGTGGATTTATCCTTACTGCTACTGCTTATTCTTGTTACTAGGATCTAAAATAGTGAAAGCAGGTAAACTGAGGCACCAGAGGGGCTCCTGCATCCTAACCAAAATTCCACAGAAAGGTTGTAACGCAGGGGGCGGTACACCCACACCTGGACCCTTCACCCACTGGCCTGGCCAGATACCTGGGGAAGAGGGGTGGCAGCAGCTGGGTAGATGATCACAGCATGGCCATGGCCCTGTGGCTCACGGAGGGGCTGTGCAGTACCCGAGGAGCTTGGCAGCAGAGGCAAGGATGCAGAGGCAGGGACGAGAGCACGGGCTCACCAGCCCCAGCCAGGCAGCTGATTAAAATGCAGTCCGGCCACCCCGGGCCTGTCCCCACCGTCTCCCGGCTTTAAATAATAGCTTAATTATCTCATTTACATTTGGCTCCTTTCAGGGAGCCACTGCGGTTGATTAACATTTTCCCTCCCGGTGTCTCACTCTTGGTCCGCTGCATCCCACCCTTCCCATGCTGCCAGTCCCCCTCCCCCGAGCACAGCTCCCCGGCTCCCATTGCAGTCGTCCACCACAGCTGTCCTCCAGCCCCACTCCTCTGGCTGGGTCAGGGCTCTCCAGGGCTAAGAAGGTGCCAGGACCCATCTTGCAGCTTGCAGCTGGCCACAACAGACACAGATGCTGGAGGATGGGAAAGGATGCCCTGGCCAGACAGCTGCATGATGAAGGCTCTCCTCATCTTCTCCCCACTGCTCGCCGGAGCCAGTCAGTGTCCTGCCGTTGCTTTGCTGCCGGCACTGATTTCTCCCCACGTTCCCATTTCCACCCCTCACTGGGCAGCTTTTAACTTTCTTTTTTATCTTCTCTTTTTAAATCTCCTTTGAAAGCTCCAGCCAAACACTGAATTCCTTTGAATAAGAAGAAAACCTCTCTGTGGGTTGCCCTTTCTCATCGGCTGGAGCTGTGAGAGATCCCAGTGCCCAGCCTGGAGAGAGGAGGCACTGCTTGGTGGCTCCCCCAGCCTTGGGCACATCCCTGAGGGTGTTTCTGGAGGAGACCAGGACTGCAGGCATCACCAGCCCACATCTTCCAGACCCTCCGAGTCCCTTGTCAGGTTTCCCAGAAAACCCAGGTTGCACTCCTACATCACTTGGGGTCTTTGGGGCAATTTAATGTCCCTTGCCAAGCTGAAGGGGAGATTTTGCAGCAGATTTATGTGTAATTAGCTCCCCAGGCACTCAAGGCCATGAGATAGTGAAGGGACTAGGAGGATTCATGTGACACTGGCCTCCTTCTTTCCCCACCAACCTGTCACACTGTATCCCGAGGCCGGACAGGACCTCACAGACAGGGGCAGGGAGGTGATGCAGCACTGCAGAGGCAGCTCCCCCTGCCACCAAAGCCCCATCCCACCAGGGGAAACTGGGCTGACATAGCCATATTGGGGGACTCGAACATCCCCAAGACTCCTCAGTAGACCTGCTTATTGCTGCATGAGCCCATGCCCCAGCAGCCCATTTCCCCCACCTGCTGCATCTTCTTGTCCCCCTTCCCTGGCTTGGTGCAGCCCTGAAGGCTGCATCTCTCCCCGAGCTTGGCACAGCTGGCCAAGCCGTGGCACAGTGCTGCAGGCCCCGCTGCTGAATTACAATCTCCTGCATGAATGGCAGGCGTTTCCAGATAGTCCTATTGATTTTGTGTAGCCTCCAAAACCCCCGTTCCTGCTGCTAATTTAGCTGGGACGGCCATGTTGTCCCTTCTCCTGGCGACGTGTGTGGTGAAACCTTTTGATCCGCTCCCTCTTGCTCCCTTCAAACAGCCCCCCATTGCCAGGAGAGTTTGTGCTTCAGCACAGAGATGCTCTTTTTGGAACATATATTTTTAATGGGTATTTCAGACGTGGCGCAGGCACGAGGGAGTAATTCTCCTGCGCCCCGGTATTTACATATTTTCCAGCATGCACGCACAGGCAGGGGAAGGTTTCACAGAGGGAACACAGAAAACAGGAAGGAAAATGCTCTGTGCTTTGTATCACCAGGGCCCAATTACAGCCTGAAAGGCAGGGAGCCCATCCGGGTATTGCCCTCTCCAGCCAGTCCAAGCTGCAATTATAGTCCTCGCCAGACTCAGCGGGATCTGGAAAAAAAAAATCTCAAGAGCTTCAAAAATGATCGCTAGCTCACTCTTCGGGGCGCAGGGATTTTAGGGCACCATCTGCTCACACTTCTTTGCCAACAAAGATCCTAAAAACTACTGGGTTTCACCTGGCTAATGAAAGAAAATAAGGGCTAAGGAGAACCACTGTGCTGGCAGGGAGGGCCAGAAGACTGGGGAGATGATGCTGCAGGCAGGGGACTTCAGGGATGCAGCTGGTGATACTGCCAGGGATGGCTTAGGGTGTGCAGAGGATGTGGGAGGAGGTCCCGCAGAGCAAAGGTGATAGGAGGTGCGGAGGGAAGCTGGGATGAGCTTCCCCACTCCCACTGCGAGGGCTGACAAGACCGACCTTCCCACAGACTCATGTGACTCCCAGAGCTGGGGCATACCCAGGCATTGCACTGCTAGTGGTGCAATTCCAGGAGCTGGCAGGAGCCCTCTGACAGCACCAGTGTTAACGGCAGGGACAGCACACAGCCAGATACCCCCTGGGGCAGGTCATACCACAATTCAGGTCACATCTGAGGCCATCCTGCTGCCTGTGCAAACCATCCAAGCCACCTAACACCACCTCCGAGCTGCTTGCCCCAGCAGGGCAGCAGTACTGGGGACCTGCCTGCAGACATCCTGCCTATCCTGCAAGCTTGGTTGCCCTCAAGGTGGTTATCACCATGGGGACAAGGATGTGTTGAAGCAGAGGACAGTAGCATTGCTGCCCGAAGACCTGTGCTGGGGACAAGGAGAGGCACAGTGCCTGGCTCTCCAGAGAAACTGGTCTCCATGACCAGTCCTGCATGTTGCTCTCAGCCACATGTCATTGACCAAAGTAAGATTTTCTACCAGTGACAAAATTTTCCACTTTTGCAGGGCAGTTTCTAGGCAATGCACTGAAAAAACTAAGCTGCAAAGATAGTAGGAAGAGAGAAAAAGAGCTATATGGGAATACTGTGTATCATGCTAAACCCAGCAAGCTCTATTTTTGTGCCAAATCAACAAATACTTAAGTGCTGCAAGTTTCTCAGCTGAAGCAGACTCTTGAGTGAGCCAGATTTGACCTTCGGGCATTGCTAGGACTAAGTAACACGCAAAGGTAGGGTTTCTCCCACTAAATTTAATGCCCAGAGTACCAGCACACTGCTGTCAAAGCATACGAGTTCTGTTTTCTTTGAAGCTCTTCCAAACTCAAAGTCCTGCCTGGCAATTATACATATTTTCAGGTCTAAATTTGTTGGCCTGTCTCTAGACATATGCTGTACGATATGATATGGAGCATTTGGGCATAGATTTCCGTGCAGCAGCGCCGTCTGCTTCTGAGTGCTCATGCTGTGGCACTCTTTGCTTCTTCAACACTGTAAAACCTATGGATTAATATTTCAATGTACAGGAGAGAGCTGTGCATCTGAGTATGGGCAGGGAAGAGGTAAGCCTGAACCCAGAGTTACCACTGCTGCAGCAGAGACGAGAGGACACTTAGGGACACAGTGCTGGATAAGGTGCTTAGTCCCGTTGCTCTAGTTGGGTGCTAGTCACCCATTTCTCCCATGCTTTTTCCCATAATGTTGACCATACACATCCAAATGTCAGAAAGGAGGACCAGGACTGCTCCTGCAGTCAGCGAACGAGATGTGGCAAGCACTGCGAGGTGTGTTAAACCCAGGGTCCTTTTTTTCCAGGGTGCTTTGTGCCTGCCGGAGCTGTCTATGTGATGAACCACTCAAGACAGTGTGCCAGGTTTACTGCTGCCCTCCCCAGCCTCATTAAGGATCTTTGGGCATGAGAATCATTTGTGGAACAGACCAGAAACTGATTCTGATCCCCATCGGTAGGTTCCAGTGTTAACAATCAACTTCTTAATGTGGCAAAGGGGATCTGTCCCAGGAAAAGCAACCTGCAGACAAGGTCTGCACATCCAGATGTGGAGGGGTGCTGACTGCAGCTCCCAGCATCACCTGAAGTCAAGGGGGCTGCTCTGACCATCTCCTGCCTTTCCCTCCACATGGGCAAGTGTGACAAGCTGGCAGGTTGCAGCAGGGCTTAAGGCCAGATTTCCCCCTTTGGGGTACACCCTGAGGCCTGGGCCGGGGTGAGCCACCTGGGCTGATGCAGGGGATGAGCTCCCCCCACACACCTCCCAAAAGGCTTTAACTAGCAAAGATTTGGCAGGCCAGATTCTTCCAAGCCAGCCTACAGTTTGGCCTGGAAAGGGCCCCAGATGTTCCCACTCGGCAGCCAGGCACTGAGTGTGGCTCTGGGTCGTGAGCAGGGCCAAAGCATGTCCTGGCTGAAGCCCTGCAGCTCTCACCAGCCAGCAGACCTCTCCATCTCCCCATGCTATGCCCAGACCTGGGGGCTCTCTGGGCTCTGGGAGCAGCAGAGGACTTGTGGCAGCGGTGGCTGGTGAGGCAAGAAGGGAGGGTGATGCTGGAGCTGCTGGCACAGAGATCCCCTGTGGTCCAGTCCCCAGAGGAGGGAAGTAGGGAGGGCCACTTTGGGGGGCAGGTTGGAGATGTCCCTTCCTATGCCCCATCTCCTCTTTGGATAGCCCTTAGTGCCATGGGGACAGCATCCCCTGGGGAAGTACAGTGCCATGGCTTCTGGCCAGGGGTGCCAGATCTTCAGCAAAATGGAGGTGGCCAAGTGTGAACACCCCTGCGTTTCAGCATAAGCATGGCACCCAGCAAGTTGCCAGTCCATCCCACCACTCAGTCACAGCTGGCTTTGCCTCCCTGCACAGCAAAGAGACACCTGCTGAGTATGGTGTCCAGCCCGAGGTCTCCACCACTTTGTTAGGTGCCCTCAGAGCAATGCGAAGGGTGGGGGGCAGGGGGAGGCTGGGGCTAGCTGGCTTGTCACTGTGCTTTGGTCCTGCTGGTTTGCCCTGCTGGAGCCATGATTGGTGGTGATATCTTGTGCTTCCCTTCTGATGAGGTCTCACAGCCCAGGAGACCCTACAGTCCGCAGGCCAGAGGAAACCAGGGGGTGAGATCAGAGCCATTTCTGTGACCCTCCCAGGAGTCCCATCACTGAGATCCCTCACCCCTGTTTCAGGGCTAAAGGGGGTCCCCAACCACACAGTATGAAAAGTCACGAGTCTCCACAAGTCTCTCCACTTCACCAAATCCCATCTACCAGGAAGCTTCAGCAAAATGAATTCCTGGACCAGTTCGGTCACCACTGAAACCCCTTCCAAACAGCCCCAAACACCATGAGTGGCATCACATCTGCTGGCTTACCCCACCAGCCTGCACTCAGAGCCACATGAGGATGAAGTCCCCTCTGAGCCCATCATGCTGCCAACGCCCTGGCCCCCACCTCCCCTGCACACCACTGCCCCTAAAAAGCAAAAGCCACTCGCCTTGCTCCCAGCTGATGGAGAACAGCCAGGAACCACTTCCAGACTGCGTCACCATATTGACAGCCTCTCTCGGACTATATATAGTTGAGTGACTGCAGGTTTTTCTGGACGTCGAGTTGCTAAAGAACTAGCATTCCCCAGCCAAAGCAGGGGAAGCTGAAGGGGAGCTGATCTGGAAGGGGGGAGCTGCATGAGCCAGAGCAATCCTGAGCATGCCCAAGGTGAGGTTTGCCTTGCTGACAGGTATCTGTCCTGCAAGCAACTTGCACATGGGGATTTTAGACCTCTCTGTCTCCTCACATGGGGAGTTTTTTTTAAAGCCAATTTCATTTTGATGTAGCCAGTAGATCCAGAGAGGATGTGAACCTCAGCGCCAAAAGCTGCCTTGCAAAGACGTCCCAGCAAACAGAGAGGGAGAAATAGTGGCTATATTGTGCATCGCATCCCCAGCCTTTCCAGCCACTGTGGTCTACAGGTTTTTTATGAGTGTGAGCTCAGAGGCACTGACTCAACCACTGCAACGTCTCTCTCTTCCCCTGGAGGCCCTGAGCGCTTCAGTCTGGCCTGCAGCACAGCAGGGGATGGCATGATTGCATCTCTGTGCATCCCACTGGGTCCATTTGGCTCAGGCACAGCTGGTTGGCTGCCAGACCTTGTGAGTCCCCTTCTGCTTCACTCGAATACCTGGGAAGATCCTGGGATGGGACGTGTGCCCAGAAAATGCCATGGATGGGGTGTGGGCTCTATCAAATCCAATGTCCTAGCTCAGAAGAGGGCCACTCTCAAACATTTGTGGGAAAGCAGAAGAGACCCTATGAATCCCCTCTTTACCAGAGGAGTTATGAGCACTTTCTCTTCAGGCACTGCTTTATCTGCAAGCATTGTGACTTAGTTTAACCCCTGCTACCCTAGACCAGACTTCAGTGACCCAGCACCAGCAAGGAATCCCAAAGCAACACACAATCATTACGTGAGCCATTGTTCTTCAGGCCATAGTGTCCTGGTGCACCAGCTTCTGCAGCAGCTGTTGGTCAAGTCTACCCTCTACCTGACCTCTTCCTCATGCTGCTATGTGTTTACTGTGCCCGTGATTGCACCAGCTGCTTTATACAGCCATGCTGTGCGCAGCTTGGTAAAATGATCTAGACTAAAAACAACTCCAAAAAGTGCAAGGAGAGGAAGCCAGTGTATGGTGATCCATGACTTCAGGCATGGTTCAGCCACCTACTTCCAGCTTTCAGGAGCTCAAACAGCTGCTTGTTGGAGTTAATCATGTGAGGACGTGAAGCAGTCTTGGAGTCTTGCTCTTCCTATGAGCTCAGCCATGTTGACCTCATCATAGTGTCACAGAATAATTCAGGTTGGAAGGGGCCTGAGGAGATCTCTAGTCCAACCTTCTGCTCAAAGCAAGTTCAGCTATAAGATCACATTATCAATGGGGGCTTGAAAACCTCAGGATGGAGACTGTACAGCTTCTCTGGGCAACCTGCTGATGCTTGACTGCCTTCACAGAGAAAAAGTCTGTCTTTATCACCAGTCTGAACTTCTCTCAGTTCAACTTATACCCGCCGTCTCTCCTCCTCTTGCCATATACTGCTGTGAAGAGTCTGGCTCCATCATCTTGATAATCTCCTCACAATTACTGGAAGGCTGGTATTAGCTCCCCCTGAGTCCTTCTCTTCTAACGGATAAATCTTCCAACACTGCCATCCTTTCCAGCAAAGAAGAGGCAATAGTCCTCCCCAGCTGCCCTGAGCTCTTGCAACCCTCTTCACCCCAATCCCACTAAACATGAAGGCAGATGAACAGATCACATCCCATCATACTCTAAACTGCTCTAAGAATTGGGAACAATAAATCAACTGAATTAGCTCAGTCCAAGACGTTCCTATCCCTCTGCTGATGCATGATAACACAGGGCCATGAATACTCCTAACCTGGAACACTCCTGAAGGACAAAAAGCCACTTTCTGTAAGAGCTCAGCTTTCTGTAGGGAAGCAGAGCAATTTAGTAGTTAAAACAATGGACAAGGAGTCTTGATAGGTCTCAGGTAAGTCCCCTAATCCCACTGTGCCTTAATTTTCCATGCTGCTCCTGCAGGAACCAGTGGCTGAATGCACTAAGTATTTGTATAGAAATGCAAGTGCTAGCCAATCAGACTCTTCCCCTGGCTGAGTTATCTGCCTTGTGCTCTGATTTCACAGTCCCTCAGCATAAGCCAAAGCCAAAAGTCAGTCCTTACATAGTTAAACCTCTTCAGAAGGTGACCTGTATTTTTTTTTCCAGGATTGAAAGACAGGATTAAGAGGGGTTGGAGACACCAGGAGTTGGTTACATTGATCAGAAGAAGGTCCATGCATCAGCACCATCAACCATCAGTCTCTCTGCCTACAACAGTCCCCCTATGATGTCTCCTCACTAAGCATTGACCAAGGCCAACCCTGGTTCACAGTGCTAGCAGTACTAAACATGACAGCAATGGAGAGGTAGGTAGGAGACAGTAAGTGATCAGGGATGTAGGAGGTGTGATGGGAACAGGTGGCTGAGAGCAGTGTGAAGAACAGGCAGTGTGAGGAGCAACAGGAGATAACTAGAACTGACTGGACAAGAGCTGACCATGAGCTTTGGATCTGCTGGAGAGGACAAATTTGCATGACAGAAGGCTATTTGTGAGCCAGCACAAAGGTGAGAGCTAGCCAGGAAGTCTTTGGAAGCCACCAGCAAGACTTAAAGAGGGTCAGGAGATCGTAGGTCTCATCTCAAGCTACTCATTAGCCGCAAGGACTCTGGCCTTTCAACCAAACTAATTACTGATTGCTCAAAGGATAACACTTCCTACAGATGCTAAACTTGCTGACACTAGGCCCTGGATGTCTTCTATTCTGGGAAAGGGGAGTGGAGTCTCGTAGTGTGAACTTGTGGAGCTGGGCAAAGCCACACTGGAGCAGAGATAAAGTCAAGGACAGCTGCAGCTGCTTGGCAATCGTTCAAAATGAGCCACGAGTCAGTGACTTGGCTATTCTGGGATGAGCTGAGGAGCCAGCTGCTGGGGAGAGCAAATTCATAGCCTGCTAGCACATAAATGGACTGCAGTAGGCCTGGGTTTGAGCAACCCCCAGCCCGGAGGCAGAGCAGATACATGTTTGTCAGAGATCAACAAAGCCCCATCCCTGGTCACCAGCAAGGAGCCATGACTGCATATCTGACATGAGATTTATCTATCAGACCTCACAGGTCTACAACAGGGCAGAGCCACATAGGCTCCCCAAAAGTCACAGGGAGAAACAGGTGCTTCAAGGACTTTGCAACCACCCCAATTATCTGAAATTGGATCAAAGCCTTATGCCATGGCTGGTGTACCCAAGCTCAACTGCTGCTGAAGCTTGTAGTGAACCTGGTGGAGGTTTCCCAAGTAGGAGTTTATTTGGGATGGGATGTTTCATTGGATGAAACCTGTGAGATTCCCTGAATCTGAAACCAGTGACCCAGAGAAATCCTCTTAAATCTTTGCCTAAACATGGAGACTGAATGGTTTATGTGCTGTCTTTCCCAGCTTTTGGGTGGGAGCACTAGGAGTGGATGCTCCAATGTGTCCCAGTGAAGATCTGTTCTCTGCCTCCAGTAGTCCCATTCTGACCCAGGCCAGCATGGCTGGGACTGACCTGACCCCACCACACAAATCCAGTGCAGCTCGCCTCTAGAGCTGCAAGACTCAGCTAGACAATTAAGCTCTTTGCAAGCTCACGCAAAGGACACCAGACCTTTTGAGGTCACTCATTGCATATGCTGGAAAGCAGATATGATCTCATTAGGCAAATATTTGTGATCAATATTGTCCACTCCCTGGCAATGAATAGCACCACTTGGAGCAAGAAGCTTTCAAGGGATGGTTAGAAAGGGCGTGGCTTGACAGAAGAGCCTGGGTTGAGCATGAACCTATGCTCACCTGGCTTGAAAACATCTACATTTATTCTAAATATTTTTTTCACGGTTCACCAAAAGATTAATTAGCTGCTTGGAAACCCCAGATGTTAATTATTGATTATGCAGAAGATTTTGTTCATCACAGTTGCTGAGCTTGTCAGTGCTGGGGGACCGGATGGCTGAGGACATCAGGGTGGAGAGGACAACTGGATGAGCACAGAAAGTGGATTTGCCACTGGCTTCCCATGGTGGGCCTCGCTGCAAGATAGCATGGCTCAAAAAAAGGAGCCAAAGGTGGCAGCAAGAGCCCAACTCAAACAACACTTGCCTTGAGGGGACAGGCAATTGAAGCAGAGGACAACATGACCTGTCCAAAGCAACAGATTCAGGATCCGCTGGACTCTGGGGTGCCCAAGCTGGTGGATAGGACTGCCTCAAGGGTGTGCAGGAGGGAAGATGATACACCACCACTTCCCCTTTGCAGCGAAACGCTGGCTCCACTGCAGCACCCGATGCACACTGGGTGGAGAAGGCTCCTCCTTGCCCCAGCTCCACAGGCAGCGCGATGGCAGGCAGACTGAGCCAGCAGCCATGGCAAGAGGTGAGATGCAGCGAGCCGCAGGTGGCCATGATAAACCTCCTGCAATGCCCGGCAATTAATATTGTGAAGCAGTGAGTCAGAGTCACCCGGAGCTTCCTCCCCTCACCCAGAACGAGCCACCACCATCTCCATAAGCTCTCGGCTCGAGGGACCTGCAAATGCCACCAGGCTCAGGGAGAGGGTTTTTTTTTGTGTTGTGCCACTAATTTAGAGCCCTGCCTGCAGAGACATGCTGGTCCCCCCTCCAGATCCCTCTGCCACACCTAAGGGAAATGAGATATCCACATGCACTGGCGTATCTCAGCAGAGGAGCAGGCTGTTGTAGTCCTGGCTTCTTTGGCCATTGGAAAAGCGAGAGCAAGATGCCATGCTCATGATGAAGCTTCATATAAAGAAGTGTCAAAAGCCAGAGGACTGGAAGAGGCAGGGAGGACTGTAGGCATTTAAATAAAGACTCCAGGAAGGAGCGGGCAGGCTGGGTGTTTAACTCATGCCCGCACATTCCCCCCTGTGCTTCCCCCAAACCTGCGGTGCTCCCCGAAGTTTGCCAAGCTTTCCCGGGGAAAAGCCTCTTCTCTCCTTGCCCTAGGCATGAATGCAGTTTGCAGTTTTAACAGCAGATGTCTCTCCTATTATGATTTATAAAAATGCTTAAAATAAATAATGCAAACATATTTACAGGAATGAATTCCTGCTCCTGAACATGTTTGTCACTCGGAGGCTCCTGAGCAGGAGCGACTCGCCGCCTGAGTGCCTCCTGCACTGCCTCCCCGCTGCCCCCACGCTGCTCCCCCCGCCCCGCCAGCACCACAGTGGCTGCCAGGAGCCCAGGGCAGGGCAGCCAAATCCCAAATCCATCCCCCCCCTCAAAAGCCCCAGGTCTGGGCCCACACCAGTGTTTCAATACAAATGTTGTATAATCAACATGTTAAATATTTAAAATGGTCATGTGGGAGAACTGCCCAGCGGTGCCTGATTTCACACATCCTGACAATTTCACGGACCTCTGGGCTTACGTTTCTTGGCAAATAATGAAAGGCTATAGAGCCCCCTTCCTCAAAGGGCATGTTGGGGAGGTTTGCCCTGGCCACAACTCCTTCAAACACGATGGCGACTTCTGCAGTGCCTCTCCCACCTCCACGCCCAGCCATGTCCAATGCTTTTAAGCGTGACCTTCACGCAGGGCAGATGCAGCCGTCACGCCACCAAGGTGACTCAAAGGCAGAACAGGGGGCCAGGGAGGCGGGGGCAGCCAGGGGCAGCTGCCGGCAGAGCCACTGCTTCCAGTGGAGCAACTTATGCACCGCCGTTCCCGCAGCCCCACTCTTCCCGGCGTGCGTGCACACACAAGAGTCAGGCATACCTGCCTGCGTGGCGGTGATGCGAGTGGCCCAATTACAGCTCCGCACCCAGCCTGGCCGTTTCCATAGCTTCACAGCACAGCGCGTCCCTCTCCCGAGGCCATCGGAGCAGGACCCGGCATCTTATCAGCGATCATTCTGCAACACAGCTCTCCTCCGGGCCCTACCTGCCGACGGCCGGTCTCGCTAGCAACGCAGGATAATATCTTTTCCCACCAGAGCTGTACGATGATTTCTTCCCACTATAATTTTGTCTTGCTTCCAAAGCCACTTGCATAACCGGTGCTGAGGAAGCAGAGCACAAGGCAGGGTAGCTATGAGAGCTCTCCAGGGCAGGGGATGGGGCAAGAGGGTGTCCCAGCCCAGAGGACACCCTGAGCAGCTCTGGTGCTCTTGTCCTGCCTAAGGAAGGGCGAGGGGAGCCATCCAAAAGGACAAATGGGTCTCCTTGGCCAAAACCCACCTCGGGAAGAGGAGGCAATCTTGCAGCCTGCAAAGCTGACCCAAGGAGGACCAGGAGAGGGAGGACAGGAGCTTCTCCCGAGTGGGCCAGATCCTGCCTGGGTGAGAGCCTCTAGGGAGCTCAGAACCACACCCTGCCAAAACGGGCACAGAAATTAGGCTGAAAAGCCTACTCCAGAAGGATGTGAGGTGTTTGTGGCTTCCTAAGGTGGTGACTTGCTCAGGGTCCTGCTTGCTCACAGACTGCCTCGGCAGGGTGCAGGAGAGCTGGGCATGAAAAAGCATGGGGTGTCTCTGCTGGGACCTGTGCCACAGTGGAGATGCACATTCCAGGTGGGGCAAGCAGGGATATCATGAACTGCATACACTAACATGTTCCCAGTGAGGGTCCTACGCCCTTCCCCTCCTCAGCCAGTGTTGCAGGTCAATAACTGACCCTGCCTCTACTTCTCAGCTCCAGAACTGGATCTGCTGGCAAAGCCAGCAGGGTGAACTACTCAACACAAACAAGTCAAGCCCCCGTCCTGGCCAGAGGACCGTGGCTGCACTGCTAGCTGTCCCACCAAGTGCTGCCCAGCAGAGCAGTAGCAGCACACAAAATAAAGGTTGCTCAGTGCCCTGCATCTTCTAGGTGATGATGTAGGAAGACCAGATCCTATTCTGGATCTGTCCCTGGCTTCCCAACTAGGTGGCCAGGCTGGGATTGTTCACACTAATAGTTTATCCACCAAAATCTGTAGTTTCAGAGACTGTAATTATTTGTGAATTTGGGCTCCATTTGAAAGGACAAGGAGCATCTCTTATCTTGGAATAAGCAAAGTGTTTCTTTTCTACTTCTGTGGTTTTAGAGGAACTTTGCAACTTCTCACTTCTAATTCATCTAGAACATAGTTAACATCAGTAATGGATAAAACCAAGTGCCTCCTCCTGTCCAAGCAACACTTTTTTTGTTTCAGAAAGAATATCTAGAACAGTTCATTTTGGGTTGACCTAAAGTGATTTCTTTCCCCTGGGTTTTTGATTTAACAGCCCTACTTATTCTCACAGCCCAAGTATACTTTTTGCCACACATCAGCTGCCTGCTTGAAATTTCCCATGCTTTGTGGCTGAGTCAGAATACATTTTCCTCTCCAAAATTTAAGCACAAACTGTATGGTCATTTCTGAGAATATAGTTTGCCCATCAAGCAGGACAACGAAGCTTTCCCACTGCCTTGCCTGAAATCGGGAATGAGATGGCTGTGCTGGGCCTGGATAGGGCTGCTCCATTTCCCAAGGAGTTGCACACACATTTGGGTGAATTATCAGCCTCTGGAAATGGTTGTCTTCAAATTAGTTTGCAGACTGCCAGTGCCACAGATTATGCTCAACCTCTGGAAAACTGGGTTCCTCCAGCAGAGCAGGCTGCAGGGAGCAGAGGGCAGCCAAGGAATCAGCCATGCCAGGGCTGCCAAAGGTCCGAGCATCACTGTGCCCAGCAGCTGATGCCTAGGGAAGACAAGCAGGCAGACTGAGTAGGTACAAGATGCTTCCAGCCCTGGTGATGCCTGGCTCAAGGACTTTGCAAGATGGAGTTGGAACATTTGTGTTTTCTCTTCTTTCGTGCTTTCTTTGCTCTAATTTCCCTGTGCCAGATTGGAAAGCTGTACATGCAGGACAGTTCAAAGTCTAGCACTAACTCATCAGCTTCACACCTAGCCACTGAAACACCCTTCTGGAGACAAATGGCCCTTTGTACATCGATGCTGCAGTGACAACGGCTTCCTCCAGGACCTTCTGCCACCAGAAGGATTTCATTTCCCAGCAGAGCTCAATGGGCAAGTGGAGAAGGAGGCAGAGGCTACCTGGTGAAGGCAGGCAATGGCTCACTGGGACCAACTGAATCCACAGAACCCTGCAGAAGGAACAGAACAACAGGGACAAACTCGAGTGCTCATGTCCTGGCACAGCTGTGTTTGGCATGGGTGAGACAGTCACAGCATTTTCTGAGCTATATCCTCAAATTGGCCTGTGCTCCTTGGGCCGGTGCCTGCCCAGGAGTGCCCAGGCGCAGGCCGGGCTGTGTGCTAGCCCTGCGCCTGCCCTTTGGGAGGGCTTCAGACGACAAGCCTCAGGGCAGATCGCCAGCTCCATGCAGCCACTGCTGGGCTCCTCTTGTGCTGGGCAACAAAGGTATGGCCACTCCTGCCAGGGCCAGCAGTACTTGCCTTGCCAAGGCAGGACAGGCTGTGTCCCTATTCCCCTTTGGTGGGAGGAACAAAAAGGCTCCCAGGCAGCAAATGGAACAGCCCAGGTTGTGCTGGGGTGTCAGCTCAGCTCTGCTCGGCTCAGACATGACTCAGGACAACTGGCAAACTCCTCCAAGACAGCTGGAGCAGCAGAGACACGGCAAGTTAGGTCCGTTTCCCTATTTACCCTCCCCTCCTGGAGCTCTGCCACCTCCAAAGAGGAGAAAGATGCCAAAAAAATGCGACTGGAATATGAATATGATGTTCAGACTGCAGTAGTGGCTGTAACCCCGCTTGAACTCTCCAGCGGCAAAGATCCATCCCGTGCTGCGGGCAGCAGGGATGACGGCCAGCCCTGGCTGCCAAACCCTCCCTCCAGCCCCAGCCCTCCACCACCAGCCCGTTGGCGAGCTCCTGCCAGTTGCTGCCTGCACCCTTCTCCCCTGCCCACAGAGCTCTCCTACCTGCCTGCACCCATGCTCCTTTGTGGCCAAGCCTCTCGTCATCCCCATGGTATAGCAGAGGTTGCTCACAGAGCCTGTCTGAGCAGATGCCAACAGAGAGGGAGTAGCCCCACTGTGGTCACTCCTGGGCGAGGTCCAGGCTGATGGGTTTGGTTGGGTCTCACATCCATAATGAGACGCGCAGGGTGTAGCGCGTCATGATGGAGAACAGAGACAGGGATGCAGACATGAGAAATCCGTCAGCTCTGAGGATGGGGGCTGGCTGCTGCCCTGGCTGGGCAGCACAGGAGTGCCAGGGCTGGATACCCCTGCCTAGGGGTCTGTGTCTGGGGGATCCCTGCCTGCCTCCAGCGCTTTGGCTCTGAACAGGGCCAGAAACCTCAGGAAAGGCTCAGGCAAGTCTGCCACGAGCCACGTCCAGTGGAGGCGGGGGGCCACCTTGCCCTCCTCACACTTGGCTCCCTTTGCATGGGCGTTATCACCTTGCACTTACCCAGCCCAGAGCACCATAGAGCCCGGCTGAAGAGTTTCCTCTGGTCTTCCAACCTCAACACACCAGAGCAGTGATTTGGGATGAGGCAGAAGAGCTGCATCGGGCGCATGGCATCCATGGAGCAAGGAGGAGGTCTCAAGGGTGCAGCATCTATGTGCAGCACCCATGTGTGAGCCAAACCTTGCTTGTAGGGGCTGTACCTATTCCAGTCACATGTTTTGGGGCATCTTTCCCCTACTTGGAGGTGGCTGGCTTGGGACTAGTCCACAGCTAGAAGGATGGTCTTTGGTGCTGTGAGCAGCAGGGACTTAGCCCGGGTCTAGGTGGGTGCCTGTTCCTGGGCTGGGAGAGCAGACCGAGTAGGGCTTTGCTCTCCAGCCTGGGCAAGCCAGCAGCTGCAAGGGAAAGGGGGAAAAGGAGAGAACTGGGTATAAAGAGAGGCTGCTGTCGGTCTGCTCAACTGGGGCTGTGGCAGCACCGGCATCTGTGTTAAGAACTGGCTTCCCCAAGTTTAGGGGGCTGAAAGATGTGTGGAATAAATTACTTGTGACACTGTCTCCTACACTTCCAGACTCACGCGGGATTTAGCCACTAGACTCCCAGTTAAGTCAGTGCCAGTTATTAAGGTCAGGAGAAGTCAGGTGGTTAAATCCTATCTGGGGGCTGCGGCACGGCGGGGCTGTGCCAGACCGTGGAGGCATCCCAGCACTCCCGGGGGTCATGCCCCTGGCATCGCTCCCCGGTACCCAGAGCAGCCTGGGACCTGCTCCCATCACAGGCTGGAAAGCAAATAAACAAATAATGCATTGCATCCAGCTCCTTCGTGGGGCTATTCTGGGAGAGGAGAGGAGGGGAGGGGAGAGGAGAGGAGAGGAGAGGAGAGGAGAGGAGATCTTGCCCTGATCCAGGAACTGGTCTGTTTTGCTGCTGGTTTTGGAGTGGTTTCGCTTATCGCTTTTCTCCTCCACTACCTGAGGTTTCAAATGCTCCAGGGACATGTCTCCATTAACCACAGTTTTCTTTGGCAGTTATATTTCATTACAGATTCTCTTCCCGCTAATCCTTCCCAGCTTTTATTGTTGTTATTTTTATTATGATTATTTTCACAAAACCCTTGTTTCCAGCTGTACTTAACCTGACCATGTCCCTTTAAATACCACAGCCTGGATAGAACAGGGGATCAGTCCTTTGACAGGAGCTAAAGTCCTGTTTGATCTGGATTAGATGCTGATTTTGCTTACCAGACTAAAGACCGAGGGGGACCATGAAGCGCCTGTGTTTGCACGAACCTGCCTGGTTGCATTCCTCTTCCTCCCTGTGTCCAGCCGAAGGGGTGAGCACGGGGCTGTGCACACAGCTTGAAATCCAAGCAGATAAACAGTCACTTTGTCTGGAGATGTAAGAAAATGGAGGTGAGAGGACGGAGTCAGCAGCTCTGCGCTGTGCTGGATAGCTGACTCAGGTTGCAGACCCTCCTCAGGGTGCAAGCAGGTCAGCACCTGCCGGCCGAGATGCCCACAGGCAGCCCTCAGCCCTCCACAGACAGGAGGGCCAAGCTCAGTCTTGCTGCTCATCTTGCAGACTGGGGCTTAATTGTGGTATCCTAGGTCCCTAATGACCCATCTCATGATGGGGCCAGGTAGGATATGGGGGCACTGAGACCTCTGCCGTGCCCTGCACCCAGCAGATTGTGTTTTTTCCAAGAACTCCCATCCCCGCTCTGTCCTTTCTTCACCACCAGCTCCTGCTTCTTCTGCCCTTTTCTCTCTTCGCTCTGCCCAAAGGACAAGTATTTTCTCTTTCCCTGTGCAGTCTCCCACCTCTCATGTCTTGCCCAGTCCTGGCCCCTTCCCCCAGCTCAGTCTCCCCAGAGCCCCCAGGAGCAGCAATGCCTCTTTGTTTTCCCTGAGCCTCAGTCCGTTCTGCCACACTTCTTCTGCAAGGGACCACAACCAAACCAGGCTCCAGGAGAGATGGTGGATGCCACCAGTCAGCTCAGGCGCTTTGTGGACTGGAGCTGGGGGGATGGGGAGCCCCTATTACACACGCATGTACTTGCAGCAAAGCCAATTTATATGTCCCCTTGTGGCTGTGGAGAAATGTCAGGACTCACCACAAAGCAGTCAGCTGCGCTGCCAGTGGGAGCCCTCCAGGCCAGGCAGAGCAGGCAGGAGCTGGGGTTCTGAGCAAACCCAGTGCCTGCACCCCATGCCTCACTGCAGGGAGTGGGGAGCACATGAGTGGGCTCTGCCCCAGTCTGGTTTCACCCCACATGCTCCAGGTTAAATGCACCAGGCAAATCCTGGAGCAAATCCTTTGGCTTTACTGGTCTTGCCCTTGCAGCAGGGTGAAGCAAGTTTCTTGCTTAGGCAGTCAGGCAGGGCATAGAGCCGTGCTAGGGGAGCATCTCCCACCGGGATGGTACCCAGGTCACCTGGCAGTAGGAGACCTGTATCCACAATGGCAAGGTGGAAGGATGTCAGTTGTCTTGATGCCACCACTGCATGAGCTGCCAGAGTGTTACAGGGCACAGCTGAGAGGCGCTGAGCTGCGATGAGTACTCCTGCTCGCTGCCCAGGTCCAGCACAATGCAGGTCTCCAGGACCTGTGAGTCCTTCATGAGCTCTGATCTCCTGGCTGGTTCGCTTCCAAAGACCAAACTAAAACCAAAACAAAACTAAATTGGCCAGAGGTGAGGCAGCTCATGGCCGTGCCACTGCTGGAGGTATCATCACCCACAAGAGACAGAGCTTTAAAAAGAACAGGGCCAGCAAGTGAGATAAAATGCAGAAATTAATGACTGTAAAGGTCAAAAGAGATGTACTCATCGAGGCCCCAGTCCTTGGCTCCTGGAGGTGGGCTTGGCTCACTTGCATTGCTTCAGTCCCAGCCTGCATGGCCAGAAGGCAAGCAGGCACTGGCGTCGCCCACCTCCCTGCACCCATGTCCCCCAAGACAAGAGGTTGTCCCCGCAGTGGCAGGGTCAAGTGAGGAGATGCAGAAACCCAGGGTTGCCCAGGGCTCTGCTGCGTTACGGTACGTGCAGGTAAGAGAGGGGGATATTGTCCCACTGTCTTGTTCTTGGTCATGGGGAACCTTCATGGCAGAAGGTGGCCACGTGAAACACCTTGCGCACCATTCCTCTTCAACCAGAAAGAGAACAGGCAAGGCAAGAAAGTAGGTAGCACCAATTGGCACATGGAAGAAAAGGGACCAAGTAATTTGGGAGGTTTCATCCATGCTTGGCCTGTTCTCATACCCTTCCTGGGTTTGGTATAACCTGCTCTAAACACTTGTTGGCTCCTGGGTTTGCCCATGAGACACAGGCCAGCAGCTTCTCCACCCCTGGTAGGCCTGCCCCAGGCACACTTGGGATCAGGGAGAGGGAGAGGACTGTGCAATGGGACAGGGTTGGGGCACAATGTCCAGCCAGGCCCACCCAAGGATCTCAAAGGCTTGGGACATGGTGTCCAGCCAAGGCCACCTGCAGAAGAAGCCAGCCCAAGGGTCTCAAAGGCAAAGCAGAAGAGGGCAGGGCACCCTTCCTACCCCACAGGGGTCTCATCCTCAAAGATGATGGTGCAAGTGGGTGCTGCAGGACTGGCTGGAGGGGCAAGGACACAGCAGCCTAGTCTTGTGTTCCCACTACCCATGGTACCAGCTGCATGGCTTCACCAGCACTAAGTCCACTTGCAGCATTTTGGTGGGGGGAGACACAACCCCCAAGATGCTTCACCGGGGCCGTCAGTGCCAGCATTGGCCAAAGGAGAGGCAGGTTGCAGGCTGCAAACTCCCCCAGACTAGACTGGTACCTGTCACCTCTGCTAAGCCACTGCTCAGCTGCTGTCATTCACCCATCGTCACCCAGAGGCTGAAGGCTAATGCCGTTCCAGCTGCTCCCTCCCCTGCCCGATAACACACTGTCTTGCTCTGAGTAGCCTCCTTCTGCTGTCACAGGCCGACCTATTTCTCACAAATCCTGACTGCTCTGGCCTTAAAACATCTTGACGCAGTGCTCAAACTGGCCTTGGCACAGCAGCGAGTTCCCGATTAAGCGGGAGCTGCCATGGCTTGGCATGGGCTTTGCAGCCAGCAGATGCTGGCTGGGAGAGCAGAGCAGCCACAGAGCAGCTTGAATCAGGGGGCACCTACGTGCTCATCAGGAATAATCAGGAGTTATTCTTGATTAAAAGGAGAGACACCACAGCTCAACCAGGCTACACAGTCCTTGTTGCCAGCAGCCATGGGATGCTGGAGGACAGGGTACACTCTGAGGCTGAAGGAGCTGTGGTGATGACAGCGGGCCAGGGATGCAAGAGAAGTCCTGTGTGCGGGCAAAACCAGCACACCCCAAGCACTTGTTCATGCTGCGGAGTGCAGGGATGGGAGCTGAGACCCCAAACCAAGACGCCTTCCTCCACAGAGGCAGCACTGCTGAGCTGCAGGCGGGGTGCTAGGTCTGGTGGCACACCAGTCCCCAGGGCAGGAGGGCTTTGGGAAGTTTCTGTGCAGCCTCAGCTACAGAAACCACCTAGTGATGCCTTCAGCAAAGTCCCCAGCCTCCTGCAGAGCTGCAGCAGGGTGGCCAGCCAGGGTGCTTGGCCAGCTGGAACAGCAGCTTTGCCTTGCTGGGGACCCAGCTCATGCCAGGGTGGGCTGGTGGGATGCAGGAATGGCTGTCAGTTCCCACCTACAGGGTGCTGATGAGTAAACATTCTCTTGCCCTGGCTCAGGCACAGGGAGATCTCAGGGCGTGGTGGTAGGTCAGGAAGCCTGGACATCCCAGAGTTGAAGTGATGTGGATGTCAAGCCTTCAGGTGATGAAGGATCTCTCATAGTTCCTCTCCCCTGAGAAAAACCCTTTTCAGGCTTGCTCTGGTAGGGAGACATCAATGAACACAGCATCCAAGAGTGTTGGTGGGATCCTCCTGCCCCCCTGTCCCACACCTCAGCACAGGAAGTTTCTGGTGCTCATTCCCAGTGGAGAAGCTACAAAAAGACCAAGGGATTCTTAGCCTGAATTTGAAAAATGTGCAACTATTTGGAAGAACCTCAGCAGGAGCTGAAAATCGGGCTGGAAAGCTCACAGAAGCTGCATGACATGGGTCAGGTCACCAGGCCATCTGTGGGGACCTGAACTGGAGGTGGTTTATTTAGATTAATGCTCCCAAGTGAGCTGACCCAGCAGACCCAGGCTCCAGCCTTGAAGATGACGAGACAGCTTGAGCAAAGCCAGCGGGCAGTGGTGAGCATCCACCACGGCTGCCCGTGCAGTGTGAGGGATGGTTACCCCCGTCAGACCTGCATCAGTCGTGTCCAACTATGGTGAGGCTGCCAAAACCTCCAACAAAGCTGGTGTCAGCCCAGCACCAAGACACACTGGGGAGCATCCACAGATGGCCCAGCCTTGCAGGAGATGCTAGACATCTCTCTGGCCAGCGTGGGGGCTGGCCAGACCCTGCATCAGCCCCACAGCCCCTCAGGCTGGCAGTGTCCCTAACAAGCAAACCCGAGCTGATCCCACCACCTTGCCCTTGGGGTGAACCACTGGGTCACCCAGCAGCAACCAGGACTCAATGCTCATAGCTGTTCCCGTCCCACCAACAAGGAACTTTCAGCCCCCTTTGCCAAGACCCTGGCCCCTCGTTGTCCCACCATCCCCCTCCCCACATCTCTGAGCCCCAGCAGGGAGTATGGCTGGCCCCGGCAGCAGGAGCAGGCTGCCAGGAGGTCACGCCTGGCCGGCGGCGCTTGCGGTGAGCCCGCCATCCGGCTCAGCCAAAGCACATTTTGTTTGGCGCTTCCTGCATCCTGCCCCATCCCCACTCTGGGGGGGGGGGGTGGGTCAGCCCAGGGTCAGGCCACTAATTGCAGCCTGGGGGACAGCAGGACAAGGTGGCCGCCAGCCCACCGTGCTGGGCTGCAACCCAACACAGGGGTCCTGCTGCAGAGAGTGATGGGTGACACCCCGCAGCTGAGCTCGGCACTCCCCAATGCGCTGGGGTGCCCCTGTAGCAGGACGGGACATGTCTCTGGCACCACCGCACCACTGCAGCTCCTACCCCAGACTCAGGGCTGCATATGCTGTCCTCTCCAAGCACCATGCAAGCCACTGCTGGCATTGCCACGGTGCCACTGCACCAGCCCCACACCAAGGTCTGTCCTCTCCTGGCATCACTTGCTGGCACCCTCCCACGTGGCGCCACCAAGGTCAAGTGGGGATTTGAACATGGCTGTGCCCTCTGCAACAGCACGCCCTAGGGTCAGAGGCAGGTTTTGTTGCCCTTCTGCTAACTCAGTTTCATGTGGATGTTAATTAAGAGTGACCCCAGGCCAGCCCTTATGGTAGCACCCAACATGCTCCCCGAGTGCTGTGCTGAGCTTGTTATCATCATCCCGTACTCCCCATGCCACTCAGCTGCCGGTGACCACCCGGGCAGCCAGCCCTGGGGACAGCAGCCCTGGGTGCCACTTCCCCACCAGCAACTGGGCAGGCAGAGGGGACAGCCTGGCACAGAGGCTGTGCCTGATGGTGGCACTGCAGCTGAGTGTGGTGGAGAGAATGGGCTTCACCCTCAGAGATGCCTGAGGTCCTACCCGCCTGGGCAGGAGCTCGTTAGAGAGGGCTCGTTGGTGAACACAGGGCCATCCACCTCCACACACACCCGGGAGGCGCAGATGCTGCCCAGCATGGGGGTGAGCTAGAAGTGGGGTGGAGGGGCCACCAGCAGCCCTAGCATCTCATCTCCCACCTCCCCACCCCGCTCACAGGCAGGGTGTGAATCCCACCCTCTCTCTGGCTCCTTCCTTTCTCCCAAGCCTGTTTTCCCTCATGGGGAAAGCCCTGCTCTCCTCATCCTCGCTGCAAGCACCATGTGCCCTGCTATCACTTCCCTCTCCTGCCAGCACCCACCTCCCCTGCTAACACCCACGCTCCCTGCCAGTGCCCAGGGTCCCTGCCGATGCCCTGGCTGGAGGAGCAGGCAGGCGCTGGCAGCGCTGGGCTCAGCATGGCAGCGAAGGCAGGGGCTCTGGCAGGGCATCGCTCCCAAACCCCCTGCCTGTACAGGTAGCAGCACCGTGCATAGTGGCTGTGCCGTCCTCTGTGCTCCCTCCCCTGAGGAGTTCCTTGGAGCATTTGGGCTGCCATGATGTGCTGTGCTGGTGTCCCCATGGGTGTGATGGGGACACGTGCCCTGTACCTGGTGGCTTCCCAGGGGGGAAAGCAGAGTTGGGGACACTGTTGTCCCTGGGGGGAGCAGGCAGCGCAGCAGCAGCATGGCATGGCGGGGCTTGCTGCATCAGCAACTGCGCCAGTGGCGCTTCACTGAGCACCACCAAGCACAGCCTCGTTGTGGGTGACATGGCCAGGCCCAGGGGAACAGCTCTGTGGAGCAGCCCCAGCAGTCCCCAGTCCTGGCTACTGGTGGGATGAAGCAGCATCCCCACTCCGCTGGCCCCACACCAGGTCAGGGCTGGAAATCTCTGCATGCTGGTCCCCTGGACACTCTCCCAGCAGGGGGTAGGGGCTGGCTACCGCCCCAGGTGCCAGGACTGTGTGTTCACACAGCCCAAACCGTTAGCCACAGTTGTAAAAAAACAGCCAGACTCCTTTTTCCCATAACAGCTGCACCCCACACACACACACACCCCCCGCCCTCTACCACATTCCTGCTAAGTGATTTTGGCTGTTGCCCAAGCTGTGCGCACGGGAAACCAGCTCCCCGCAGCCCCTTGCCAGTGCCACCCCGGTCAGTGCACGAGCTGGGCATGCCATGCACCGGAGCACTCCTGGGGCGCGAGCAGGCTCCATCTGTCCCTGCAGGCCTTGAGCTTTGTCCCTTGCCACACCGGCCCGGCTCCATAGCTGTCACCGGGAGCTCCAGTCATCCCCACTGTCACCCCCGGGCCCAGCTGCCAAGCATGACTTGGGTGCCCAGTGCCGGGCTCCAAACCCCCCAGGAGCTGCTGGGGCAGCTGGAAGGCTGCTGGAGATGGCGTTCAGGACAGTTTTCCCCAGGGACCCTCAGACCACTTTCTGCTTGGTCCAGGCAGGTTGCTGCCCAGCAGGGATGGAGCCCACGCACCGCCGTGCCCTGCTCGCTCCTGCAGGTGCACATCTGGTCAAGAGATGCTGGCCCAAACACTGGCTGGAGCCAGGGACAAAGGCTCTGGCTACCTCCTCCCAGCAAGGCAGAGCCAGCACTGCCATGTTCAGGCAGCTCTGCCTCTTCTCCCAGGCTGTGACAACCCTCCCGGGGACTGGAAGGGGGCAGGCAGCCTGCCTGCCCGCCATGATGCTCAGCATGGCACCCCAAGTGCCGGCAGCGATCCTGCCAGCTTGGCCAAGCCCATCCGACGTCCCCTCCACCCCAGATGGCTCCAGCTGACCCAGTGCCGGCACAAGGCCAGCCTGGAAAGCCACCCATTGGTGGCACCAGACGCTCAGCCTCCTGAGCCCACTCACCTTCAGGAGCTCGTTTTGGACTTGTCCGGACAAAATGAGCCTTGCCGTGGTTCTCTGTCGCACATTAATGATATTGTTTTACCAAAACAAATGGTGTTGCGCTACCTGGTAAAATTCCAGGCAGGTCAAGCTGGGAAATATCCCCCGGAGCTGGGGCTGGCTTAGCCCAGCCACTGCCAGGATTAACCGTGTGGATTTAGCAGCCGGGGTGGCTCCAGCTCAGCTCATCACACTGTCCCGCCTGGGCCAGCCGCCGCCGTGCTCCGGCATCATCACCAGCGAGGTCCCTGGCAGCTGGCAGGACCGCGTCTGTCAGCGGCAGCAGCAGCGGCAGTGACGGGGTACACAGGCAGGCAAAGGCAGGGGGGGACCGGCCACCATCGGCATTGAGGGGCCTGGACAGCTGGAAAGAGGGGTGGGAGAGAAATAACAAAGCTGTAAATCATGACACAAAACATGCATTCATTTTATTCACAAAACCAGCCTGGATCGCTAAAACATTACAAACAGCATTTCAATTTAATGATGTAGAGAGAGCTGGAGAGACGGGGATTTGAACAGAAGAGAAATATCACTTTTCGTAACTGCTTCAGCACAGATCCTGCAATATTATTTTTATTTTGATTTTTAACTTCAGTAAGTTTACAAAAATTACTTCTAGGAGTAAACCATTGCAATTAGGAAGTTTTTCTGTATGCAGTGTTTCTTGTTCTATATTAATAAACTAACAATAACTTTTTTTTTATTATTATTATTATTCTCTTTTTCAAAGACCGCCAGTTGTGTAGCAATTGTTTTCTTCCACCTTTTATACTGAACCTCTTGCGGGTTAAACTTACATAGGTGAATGGCTAGGAGAAGGGATACTACATCGCTTTAAACATATTCTCATTTATCAACATGATGTTCAGGCATTCTAGAAACTATCCACTCTATTGTATGACGGGAAAGAATCAAATAAAAAGTATAAATGAGGGTGCAATTAAACAACTGTGCTAAATTACAGTAGTGCTTATTAGTAACTAGATTTTAAAAGATTACTGTAAATTTACATTCCCTACACAAGTACTGCATCTTTCACACATAAACAACATCAACACCAAAACACAGAAAGAAACTGATTGTCCATACTCTGTCTATTAAGTCTTGGTACTTTACAGATCCATTGTTTTTTTCTTTTAGTTATTTTTATTTGAAAAGCAGTTAAATGTCTGACTAGGACTCGAAGATGTTAAAACAAACGCCAAAAAAAAATATAAAAACAGGAATGAGATTTGCGAGAAAATATTTTTGGTTCTAAAGAGACACAGGTGCATCCATTCATTTCAGCCAAAAATCCCTTGCCTGAGACAACACAAGCAAGCAGTGACATTGCACTTGGATGACAGAGCTTTGGGATTCCCACTCCTACTGGAACCATCTGAATGCGGCTCCTGTAGGAAGCATCACCTTCTGGAAAGGAAGAGAGACAGGGAGGGGGACAGAAGAAGAAGGGACAAGATGTTAGATCGGGTCTGGCACAGCCATGCAGCACCAGGCTTGTGCACCCATGCCCCCCCCCCCCGCCCCCCAATCCCTGTCCCAGCATCCTGGTCACTGGCCTTGGGACACATCTAACCTGGGCTCAGCACCCCCCGGATGCAGCCATGCATCCCAAGGTTTCCAGCCCACTGACAAAGGCTGGGATGCCAGCCGGAGGGAGATGGGGGTCCCCCCGCTGCCAGCCCCCCGCCCCCTCCCCGGCAGGGCACCCAGACAGCAGCTCAGCTATTGTTCCCACATCCCCATGCCATGGCCGGCACAATGGTGCAGCCCCCGACTTCCCCTCCAGCTGACAGCGAGCACAATGGCCGGGCCGCGCAGCTGGCATAGCCCGGTGCGGCAGCCCCCTTGCTGCCAGCCCCCACCTTCCCTGCCGTGGACGGCACTGCCAAGGACCTCTCGGCATCTCGCAGATGAAGGAGGCCGGTAACATGGTCCAAGTCCCACCAGGCTCAATCCCACACGCAACAAAGCGCCTGATGTCGAATGGGACCTTGTTGAAGCTACCTCCAGGAAAGGTGGTGTGGGGCCAATGGCCCCAACAGCTCTGTGGTCCTCTGGAAGGAGGACCTGGGACATTTCCCAGCTGGGTGGGGGTGGGAAGCCTGCACAACATTCACAAGACCATGGGTGGAGTATACAAGGACCATGATGTCTTTCAATGCCAACAGCTCTCCCTCACAAGCAAGGCCAAACCAAGTTAGCCAGCAGATAGGGCCACACAGTCACCAAAAGGACGTGGCCTCATATGGCCCTTCAGTTCCTGCATCTCCAAACATGCAAGGGACACCAATGGGAAATAAGCCACACACTGCGGTGATGGGCATGGGGCAGCAGGCTGGGCTGCCACAGGGTGACGGGGGGGACAGTCAGCCCCAGCCCCAGCTCCTGGAATTGAGCCCAGGTGCAGGGCTAGGGCACCTCATGTGCTGTCCCATGAGTCAAAACCATGCCACATTCAGGTCCCTAACTCCGTGCCAGAGCTAGCCGGCTCTCATCAGGTCCTTCAAGACAGCCACCAAGCCTCAATGAGTAACCAGGGCCATGTCTCCCCCCACCCCTGTGGGAGGCACCCCAATGTGCACACTTCCACAGGGACTATGACCCAAACATGGGGCTTGGGCAAGGGGAGGGGGGTGAAGGACAAGAATGGGCAAGAGATGGTGGTACCCAACTAGGCTGCTGAGAGATCGCAGCTTCTCCTGCTCCTGGCCCTTTTCTGGTCCTCTGGGCAAACTGAGCTGGGGCAGTCAACGAGCAGAGCGCTGCAGGCATCTCCACTTCCTCAACGGTCTCTGCAATATGTCACCAGGCATCTGGGGATGACGGAAGTGCCTCAAGCCAATGATGCATGGGGCTGTGACAGCATGCTGGATGCCGCCCAAGGCACAGGATGCAGAACCGGCAGGGCAGACCATGGCGGACTCACCAGAAAGGGCCACCTACTCAGATACATCATCCCAGGAGCAAGGAATGAGGGGAGAGGGAGCTCCTAATGGGTCTGGAATGAGATGTCTGACACAGATCACCTTGAACACCTCTGCCCCTTGATTATTAAAGAAGATGGACAACCAGCTCTAATTTGGATGCCCAGGATAGATCCCCCCTTATCCCCATGATCATAGAATCAGAGAATGGATGAGGTTGGAAGGGACTTTCACAGACCATCCGGTCCAACCACCCTGCTGTGCACAGGGACAAGGGCAAGGACATCTTCCACTATATCAGGTTCCTCAAAGTCCCATCCAACCTGACCTTGAACAATGCCAATGATGGCGCATCCACAACTCCTCTGAGCAACCTGTTCACTGTCTCACCACCCTCATCATAAAACATTTCTTCCTCATGTCCAACCTAACCCTGCCCTCTTTCAGTTTAAAACTGTTGCCCCTTGTCCTGTCATGAGAGGCCTTGGTAAAGTCTCTCTCCATGAGAATGACGTGAGGGTGGCTGCAACCCCCACACCAGTGCTAGCTGGGGCACCAAGGCACTCCACCAAGGCTTCTCCAGATGGACAACAGCTCTGTTGAGTCAAATCCCAACTATTCATGGCCTTCATGTGACCTATGGCTCTGGAGACAAGCCCAGGGTGACCTCTCCAGGGCTGGCCACCAGCCCCCACAGCATTACCTGGGCCTGCTGGGGCTGGCAGAGCCCGGAGGAGCGCGGTCGGTGCAGGGACGTGCTGCTGCCTGCTCCAAGCACCCGACCTGCCTCACCAGCCTTAGAGCCTCAGTCAGCCACCACCACACTGAGACACCAGCAGCAACCAGTTATTTGGGCTCTGTAGATGTGCAGATAAAGCTTAACGGCAGCAGAGGGATTTAGCCCATTTTTTTATGCTGCCATAAAGGTTTAATTCTTTTTTATTTTTTACTGCTTGATTTTAGATCAACATTTAATCACAGCTGTGGCCCCTGTCCAGGCTCTCCGAGGATGCTCCTCTGGATGCACTGGGCTAGCAGACCAGAGTCACTCAGGCTGCTCTTCTCCCTGGCAATGGCACAGCTCCCTGCAGAGGGGGCAAAGCTTCACAAAGCCCTATGAATTTTTCAGCCCTATATAAAGGGTCACTGAATGGCCCCTCCTGTCGTGGTACCAAGCACTACAGTGTGATGGCACCCCACCAGGATGAGAGGTCCATGGAGCTGCTCAGCCACCTCCACATGGGTCTCCACCACAAGGCAGGTGTCGGTGGCTGCCCTAGGGTTGGCCCAATGCAACGCATTGCCAAGACTGGTTAACGTGGGGCGAGGTTTAACAACCCAGTCATTGACCCAGGTGACCTTGGGACATCAGCCAGGGTCCCACCATCCCTGTCCCAGCCACATACGGCCACAGTCTCATTCAACCCAGCCACAGACAGCCACAATCTTGTTCAACCCTACCACAGTCAACACACAGCACAAGTGGATATCCTGACAGAGGGGAAGATCTGCTCCCAAAAGGGGATGGTGATGCCCTGGAGCAACCCACATCTGCCCAGGCATCCAACCCCACTTGCAAACCATCTCTCCTCAGCCTCAACACACCTGTGGTCACACCCAGGAGGGACAAGGAGCCATCCTTGATGAGGCCCAACTCTATCACATGAAGAGCCCTATTTCAGTGGCTCCAATATCTCGGCCAGGTGCAGGATGGAGAAAAAAACCAAGCGGGTGACTGTTTCATGGGCTCCTGGTGCTATTTACTTCTCTGGACCTGGCGTAGCGCTGGGAGACAAGGAGTGGCTCCTCCAGCTGCTCTGAGCTCCGAGTCTATTGACCCGCTTTAGGACTCTTTGGAGGAGATGAACTTTTTTTTTCCCTTTCTCCCTTTTTCCAGATCACTGACTCAGCAAATTAGAACAAGAATATAATTTAGCAATACAGCAGGTTTTGAAAGACACAGTCCCCCTCTTCTCACCCCCACCACCCAAACAGATTTTTTTTTTCCCGCCCTTCACTATTCATTCAGAGCTGATGCTAATTGGAAAACGTAGAAGATGGCTAAGAAAATGGTAGGTTGTCTCGTTGGGACAATCAGAGGATGGGCAATGCCCTCGTGCCAGGATGTGCAATGCAGCTGATGTCCAGGTGGCCTTTGCCAGCTCTGGGGGTGCGCTCCCCAGCAGGAAAAAGTACATCAGCACAGCTGATGGCAGGATCAGCTCCTGGAAAAATCAAACCCGGCTTAAGCGCAACATGTGGGGGACCTGGTGGACAGGTCTTGGCCCAGAGCAGCGATGGGTGGGCAGCAAGAGGCAGGCTCTGCTGGAGTGGTGTGCCCACGCGCCACCCCTGCTCCATGTCCCAGCACCACCAGCACCCAGCCCTCAACCATGCCACACCACCAGCACCTGCCCATGGCCATGGCAGATTTTCAGACCCACACAACGACCTGAGTCACCAGACTTTTCCTGCACTCCTCACATGCATAATTTGGCAAGGCAGCACCCCAACCCAGCGGCAGCTTGCAGCAACTCTCCTCCAAGGTCAAGGGCAACACCCACGGATGGATGCGGTCCCCATGGGTGACAGGTGGTGACAGCCCAAGTACCACCCCAAAGCCCCACGCTGGGGGGAAGCGGGCATGCCCATACTGGGCAGTGGTGACAGGAGCAGGGACGCTCCTGGCTCGGCAGGGGCACCACAGGTGGGGACTGCAGCCTGGCTGCCACCAGGAAATGCGGCTGGTGCATTATGGACTCACCCTGACTACCCTGGACGGGGTTTCACCGCCACCAATTACTCCCAAGCTCTGCCCCAAGAAGCCACCTCCTGCCTCCCCACCCTCTGACCCAACCACTGGGTTAGAAGCTGCTCCCTGGCTCAGGGGGCTGCAGCCCCCCGAGGATGAGGGATGCTGGCACTGAAACTCAAACAAAGACCCGCTGCTGCCCGTGCCTGCAAAGGGGACAACAAAGCCCAGCGCGCCCAGGGACCCCAGGGAGAGACCTCAGCCCTCCTCCCCAAGCCAATCAACCCCAGTATGTAAAGAAGGGTGGAGACTGGGGGCACTGGGTAGAGCACACATCTCATGGTGAGAACTGTTAATGGAAAAGGGAAAAATAAAAAAGTAAGAAGTACCAGGTGTTTTATTATCTAGGGCAAGATCCGAACCCAGGAGCGCAGCCCAAGGAGGGGTTAGGGTGCCTGAGAGGGGCCGGTTACCTCCAGTGCTGCAGAAGGCTTCTTTTTGAGTTCTTCACATTTTCGGAATTTGCAAATCTGGTGGCCAGTTTTGCGATTCCTACAACTGCTGCACTGCTCACAGTTTATCCGTCTTCGGCAGGGTGGGCACATGCCGCATCTTTTCCGTTTCTTTTTCCCCGAATTGATGGCAGATGCCAACTCATTCTGCATGGGATACTCTGCCAAGCCAGCCATATGGAGCGCGCTCTCTGCCAGAAACACGCCGGCAGGGGTCATAATGAAAAGGCCTGGGTTGATGGGAAAAGCCCCCAGGTAAGGAAAATCAGAGGGGCCGTTCATTGTCTCTGCAGCTGAGACTGCCTCCATGTCAGAGATACCAGTCCCGTGGTCGCTTGCTAGAGGAAGATGCTCCTGTACCACTCTTTTGAGCATTTCTGTCGACTGAGCAAACTGTTGTAGGGCAGTCTGTCCTTCTGAGGAGATCTCCGACACCCGGTCTAATTTGCTCAGCATACTAGAGATGTTTTTGTGCTTTGAGGTAGAATGACTTTTATCCACAGTCGCTTCATTGCCATTAGCTAAGGGGTTACCTTTCTCTGAATGTTCGCTTACCGAGCTGCTGCTACCAAAGGTGGAATAGTGGGAGAGTGGACGGGACTTCTTAAGACTTTTGTTCAAAGGTTCACTTATTATTCCACTTTTGTTCCTCCTCTCAGAGTTAATGGGGGGTTGAGAGTCATCTTGGTTATTTTTTTCTGTCTCTGGCTTGTTCCCAGTGTCTTGATGGGAGCCCGAATTTGACATGGTGCCCAGAGCACAACAACAAAACCAAACCCAAAATTTAAAAAAAAAAAAAATCCTAAACAAAAAAAACCCAAACCCAAAACCCCACCCCCAAAACCAAAGCGAAAGACCCCCAAAGCCCTTCTGGTAGCACCAGCCCACCAGCCACTGGGGAAAGCTCAGATGGGAACACTCATCAAGGGGGTGTCTCCTCCAGCGTCAGCTGCAGACGATTTCAGTCCGATCTCAGTGCAAAGACATACTCAGTGGCTCTGGTACACAACATGCGGCTCTGGAAGTGGAAAAGAAAAAGAGAGTTAGCGCTGGCAAGAGCCAACAGGCTTTTCAAAGTGGCTCTTCCTCCCCCTGCCATGAAAGTCTCAGCGCTGCGAACAAAGAAACTCCAGGGAACGGACCTCAGTGGAGATCTGTTCCGCTGCTCTTTAAAAGGGTCGCCATCCAGATAGAAATAGGGTGTCACTGGGGAAGTCCTGGCCTGGTAGCAATGGCACTCTGACGCTTTAAAGGCTCTCTGTGCCTGGCTCTCCTCCTCCAAGGGCTGCAGCCCCAGAGAAATCACAGGGCTCGTCTCCTGCTCTGCTCCAGCGGCGTGCGGGGCCCCCATGCCTGATGAGACCACGGCCACCCACAGGATGCCCTCGAGCTGGCAGCCAGAGCTCATATGAGGGGCACCCAGTCCCCATCCTGCAGCCACCCATTTCCCTGCACTCCAGCTCCTGTGCCCTCCCAGATGATGCCGCTCACCCAGCTCAGGCTCCTCTTCCTCCTCCTCCTCCTGGACCCTTGTCCCCGGGCCAGCACTGCACATCAGTGCTGGGCAGGGGAAGGAAGCTACATGGGGAGCTGTAGCATCCACCTCCAAGCCCCTCAGGAAGCCACAGCATCCACCTCCAAACCCTACCAAGAGCTGCAGCATCCACCTCAGAGCCCTATGTTGGAGCCACAACATCCTCCCATAGGGAGCTGCAGTGTCCACCTCCGAGCCTCTGCAGTGTCCACCTCCAAGCCCCGTGGGGAGCTGCAGTGGCCACATCTGAGCCCCTGCAGCATTTATCTCCAAGCCCCATGGGGACCTGCAGCATCCACCTCCAAATGCCATGGGCAGCCGTGGCATCCACCTCCAAACCCCAGCAGGAGCCACAGCGTTCACCTCCAAGCTCCATCGGTAGGCATGGCATCCACCTTCAGGCCCCTCGAGGAGCCACAGCATCCACCTCTAAGTTCCATTGCTGACCGCCTGCCATGCCCCAGTGTGCCCTGCCTGCATGCCCACCACAGGCACCCAGCCACTCTGGCAGAGGCAGGGGCTCAGTGGCGATGGCAAGAGCACCCCCTCAGTGCTGTTCCCCAGAATGGGGGCGATGCTGCTGTCCCTGGGGGGGCTCTGGGGCAGCTGGGCCCAGTGTGGCTGCGAACACTTGTTGTGAAATTCCTCCTCCTCCCCTCCAGAGTACGCACACATGCACGCACAGGCACCGCAGGAGTAATCAGGCTTTAGAGGAGAAAAGCTGCAGGGCTTAGTGGAGCAGGAACCCATGTCCCACCCCAGCAGGAGCTGGGGGAGGGCAGTGCCGGGGCAGAAGCCCCTCGCCTGCCCTGTCTCTTCATCCCGGCCATCCTGGCAGCCTCCTCTGCGGAGTCCAGGCAGAGATGCAGCCACGTGCAGAAAGTTCTGCCAGGACCCTTGCTCCTTGCATCCCTGCAACTCCCTGCACCCTGCTCATCTGTCACCCTTCGTGTCCCCTTCGTCACAGCCAAGCCACGATGCAACCCAGCCAGCCTGCTGCAGCCCAGGACCTTTCACCATGGACACAGCTCAGCAGCCAAGCTGCGGGCATCACCGTTAAAACGCTGACGGGGACAACATCCCCGTGCCAACCACCATGGTACTGGCAGAGGAAGACAGCCCATCTCACCCTGGTGCCAGAGCCAGCTCGCCTGCAGAGAACGCCCCCCCCCCGCCCCCCGCCCTCGTGCTAAAAACCGCTTGCTTCAGCTGCTGCGGGATTTAAGATGCAGCGTGGATCGATGCAGGGCTCGGGTTCCAGCCTGGAACTCGCCAGGCCATGTGGGGAGGGCTGCAGCAGCAGGACAGACTGCCCTTCCCCAGCATCTCGCTCCACACCGGGCAGGGGGATGCTGGGTGGTGGGGAGGCTGGGGTGCACCCGAAACCGGTGCAGGGAGGGTGAGCGAGTGCTGCCGAGCAGCTGGGGCACCCATCCCCAGCTGCCGGCGAGGTGGGCGGACCCGTCCCTGGAGGCGTTAGGATGGGTCACACCTTAACGCCGACAGCAACGGGGTGCTGGGGCCGGAGTGTGGAGTGTGGCAGGAAAAGCACCGGACAGGAGGATGTGAGATAAAACCGCCTGGCGGCGTTATCTCGCGCCCGCCCGCGGCTGCCTTTCCTGCGGCCCTGCGCCTCTTCCGTCCCCGCTCAGCCGCCGCGCCGGGAGCCAAGCGCCGGGCCGGATCGGCCTGGGATTTACGAGCCTCGTGGCATTGTAACCACCCAGCCACGGTGCTGCCGCAGCGGTAACCGGGGATCTCCGGCCACGACAAGGAGCAGAGCAGGAGGGACGGCAGGAGTCCGCCTCCCATTGCTCTGGCATAGAGCCTGAATCGTGCCCACGTGGGGCTCACCGCCACACCGAGGGGTCCCCCCTAGTCCCATGGCACAGGATGGCTCCGAAGACCCCACCAGCCACAACCTCCTCTGACCAGGGCTGGTGGCTGCAGAGACTGGAGCATGGTCCCCCAGAGCACCCACTGCTGCGGTGGGTGGCATTGCAGGACAAGGCCACCCCGGCCCACCAAATGCAGCTCCCCTGCCACCCCATGGGGACAAGGGGCACACAGTTGTGTCCTCTCTCAGCCCCAGCGGTGCAAGGCGGTGCCCAGTTGCTGGTGTGGGGTGTGGTGCCGAGCCGTGCCACACAGCACCACCACACAATCCCTCCATTGTCCCAGCCACCGCTCTGCCTCCACCAGCTCCTGCCATCTGCAACCGCCCGGTGCTGCCCTCCAGCCCCCCAGGTCTGTGCGCCTCCACAGCGGCGGGCACCGGGCACCGCTGCTGTGCCAGGTGGGACAGGTCTGTCCCCATCCTGTCCCCTTTGGGAACCCCAGGACCTGCTTGCCGTGGGGTGCCCCGCTAATTCGCACAAAGCGGGTGTCCCCACCCTGACACGGCCAGACCACTCAGCACAGCAGACATCTCAGCTGCTCCTCACCAGCCTCTGCCCATCCGGGTTGCTAATTGCAGCGGGGGGAGGAATTAATGATCTTAATCCCTTCTTTATGATTGACCCGACTAAAGACTGTGAGGCCCCCCCCGTCCTGTTTCTGCCCCTTTGCCGGCCTCTGTCCCCTGGAAAAGGTGCCAGGCGGCGTCATCTGGGTCCCTCCCTGTCAGAAGGTGCTTAGTCCTGGCTGCGGCATTAAGGGGCACGTGACGGGCTCCCTCGCCCAGGTCTTTGCACTGGGCAGCTTAGCAGCCTGGAGGGACGCCAGGGTTCAAGGGGACACCACCAAGGTTAGGAGGCCCCAGCCCACACCCAGAGGGGCCCCAGCCCTTTGCAGGACCTACTCCCTGTTACAATCCCATTGCCAGGCACAGGCTGAGCCCACAGGGTCTGAAAGCCGGGTGCCCCAGAGGCTCAAGTGACTTGGGAGCTACAGCGCCCAGGCGAGGCTACTACTTGGGTGTCACCCACTTTGCCCTCCCCGCTCCCACCAAGACCCATTTCCATGGGTCACCCCAAAAAACGGCCCCCGTCAGCCCGGGATGCTCAGCTGGGGCAAAGCAGTGGCGCTCTGCCGTGGTCCAGGGAGGGGAGAAAGGGAGCTCTCCCTCTCCCCAGGGCTCAACCCAGAGCGCAGCCCAGCACCACCTCGCATCCCCCCTTCGCTCTGCCCCCGGGCTCCCTGCCTCCCAGCTGACCTCAGGGACCGCGCTGCAATAGTCCTAACAACTCCAAAAAAAAAAAAAAAAAAAAAAAAAAAAA
>VFFE01005291.1:85966-108477 GCA_008921705.1 Burhinus oedicnemus
CCTCAAGACCCTCCTGGAGGTACCCCAGCTCTTTGGTCCGGCTTGTCCCCAGCATCCCCTCCACCAAGGGAGGTCCCCAAGGTGATTCCAGGGCTGTGACATTCAGCAGACTGGGCTGAATGACCCAAGGATATTGGGGCCAGGTGGATGGGGGGCAGGCGTTGCCCAGCAGCAGATGCCAGCAATAATGGGCATCCCAGCAGGAGCCCTGAGAGTCACCACAAAGGGCTGTCGGGGGCTCAGGCAAGACTTCAACCTGGGCAGATCCGCACACAGCCCGCCAAGGCCAAGCTAAGACATATGAATCACTCCTGTTAACAGATGGGCGATTACAGCGTAAATTACTTGGGGTCTAACCGATAACCAGGTCACAGAGAGACCCAGGCTCTGCAGGCGCAGAGCTCTGAGAAGTTAATTAAAAATATGAAAAAAAGTTGTAGGCAGAGCTGCATGGGAATGTTTGATGGCAAATAGCCCCAAATCCATAGTGTCACCTCCAAGTGCCACCTCCAATGGTGCCCAAATCCAGCAGTGCCACCTCCTATGGTGCCCAAATCCAGCAGTGCCAACTCCAGTGGTGCCCAAATCCAGAAGTGCCACCTCCAAGAGCAGCCCTAGCTTGGAGAGGTCCCTTTGTGCTCCCAGCTCTCTCAAAACCTCATCCCTCCACATCCCACCAGGCAGCTCCATGGTGGCAGAGCATAAACTGAGGGGCTGTTCCAGATCCCAGGAGAGTTGACTGTGGGAAGGGCCAGTGCACCCATGCCAGCACCTGTGTCACCACCACCACCGGCGAGCAGGAATTGCATTGGCAGTGGGAACATGTGCTCGAGAGCGCTGGGGCTAGCTCAGCGCATTAGAGTTTGGTCATTTATGGGTGGTGGGGACCTCATGGTCCTTAGTGATGGGACACCCACCTCAATGGTGGCAGGGCAGGGCTAACACTTCGGTGCCTGTGCCCCACGGACCAAGTGAGCACAGGGAAGCGAGGCAGCAGGTGTGCAAGCAAGGGTGCAGGGAGCACCCAGCCCGGCCAGCCACCACTCTGTGGGCTGAAGAAGACATTAGCATCCAAGAAGCATGTCCACCGCTCACACCAGAAACACTCTGGAGGGCTGGTTCCCTGCTGCTTCTGTGCTGGTGGGATTTAAAGTGTGCGATCCCACCTGAGACCCCCGCGAGCACCCGCTCCTGAAAGCAACTGCTTTGGAGGAATTGGTTTTACCGCCAGGAAGGCAGCGGCACCATCGGAAAGCCATTGGGGGTCAAAAACGGCAGCTATTGACAGATGTCTAAGAGGACGGCGAATAATCCCGTCTTCTTCTGGGAGGATTCGGGTTGCCCGCGCCCTCACCAGGTTTATCCATTGTCTGGATCTGCCGGCGGTTGTTATTTTTGGTCAGCACTGCATTTTGCTTGGCCTCACTGGCAGGAGAGAAATAGAAGGAAGAAGAGAAAGGGGAGGAAGGCTGCTTGGCTTGGGCTTGGCTGGGGAGGAGAAGACCAGCTCAGCTTTGGGAGGGGGCAGTGGGGTACCCCACAGCCCTCAGGGAGTTCCGGTCAGTCTCTTCCCAGCCCCATAGCCTTGCTGAGTGCAGCCAGAACTCGCCGCAGCAATGGGGCTGGCCAGCCCAGGCATCACAGCCTCCCCAGGGGAATTGCTCCCAGTAAGCCCAGCAAGCCCAGTGGACAAGAGAGGCTTGAGAGGTTTTGGGGGGAAGGTCTTGTTGCCCAGCTGCCAGCACTCTCCTGCACAGGCAGCAGTCAGGGTCATCTCCAGCAGCAAAAGAAAGAGCAGGGTGGCTCCGGCAGGGACGGGCAGACCCTGCCCGCTGCCAGCACCATCCCAAGCCTTGCCTGCAGACCCACACATGCTTCAGATCCACCCAGATGGGCCAAAAATGTCTGGGAAACCTCGTGAAGGCAGGTGTCTGGCCTGCCCTGCCCCCTCCCAGGCTGTGGACCCCCATCCCTCAGGCTTCATCCCCAGCACTGCGGCAGTATCCCAGGCATAAGGCAAGCCCCGCCGGCAGGTCCCATCCTCCCTGATGGCCTGGGCTCGCCAGCGCTGCAGTATGCAGCTGAGCCAGCCACTGGGATCCGTACCCATCCCTCCAAGCCAGGTACAAAGGGAGGTGCGGGCAGAGCCAGGGTAAGAGGCATCCAAGAGCTCCCAGGGAGAAGACGCACAGCCATGCCCCAAGACTTTGGGCTTCTCTCCATCTACCTGGCAGCGACTCGGGGAGCATCCCCGCTCACTGGCAAGGCAGGGTTCACTGTCCTTCTGTGTGTTGCCTTTCCACCACCGCCCAGTCTGCCTCCAAAGCGCAAATACAATAAAAAGCTGCCTACCCACTCGCCAGGCTTTCGCTCCTGCAAGATGTGGAGGGCACGCCACACAAAACCACCTTTCCCGACCTCAGCGCCACTTGTCATTCAAGCAAACCCCATGGCCTTTAAGCTGCCAAGGTACCAGATCTGCTCCGGAATCAGAGTTCGCTCAGCTCCTGCCCTGGAGCAAGGAATCTGAAATGCTGCCACTGGAAACGAAACAGAGCATCCGTCATTTTACTTGCCAGGAATATATCCAGCCCCCAAAAAAAGAAATACTGCCTGCTAAAGAGCCAGCAACAAAAGCCCTCGATTTCACCGGTGAAGCAGAGCCCGGCATTGGGCATTTCCACCTGGGTCCTGATTCTCTGCCAAATTCAACATCACCCGAAATAAAACGAGCAGCGGAGTCGGGTCAGGGCCGGAGGGTGCTGGGTTAGGATGACTGGTGGGGACTGGCGGGCTCCGCCCAGGATGCTACAAGGAAAACCCATGGGTTGGGGAAAAAAGGAGGCAGGTGGCAGAGGCAGGGCTGGAGGGGATGAAATCTCCCTCCCGTTGCTGCCAACCCATCACATCCAAGCACAGCCAGCCCAGCTGTGAGGGGTGCTACCAGGAAGCCACCCTGCCCACAGCCGCTGCTAGCATCCTGCCCACAAGCTGCCCCCGACCAGGCGGGTCATCACCCCCCAGCCATTCCCAGTCACATCCCCAGGAAAAGGAGCAGCACGTACCCAGCCAGCCCAGCCCCCAGCCCAGGCACGCCAACCCAAATATCTGCAAGAGGCGCTCCCCTCCATGGGAACAGCGACTCAACACAGAGTTCACATGCCCCAGCAATGCCTGATTAAACTCCCTAACTCCAAGGGAATACCCCTGAGGCTGTCTGAAGATAAGCTAGGAGCTCAACTGCTCTCAGGAAACACAGGAACTGGGAAAGAGCAATCACTTTTTTTCCTTTTAAATCCAGAATAACACAGAGCAAACCCCGGCACGCTCTAGCTCAGATGCAAGTGCTCGCCCAAGCTCGCTGCCATACACCCCGGGAGCTTCCTGCTCCCTAGTACGACCAGGAAGTCATGGGTGACCCCAGCACCAAGCCAGATCCTGCCAAAGGAGGTGGGGATGGAAACCGGAGAGCCCAGGACAACTCAAGACAGCACAGGCGAGCTGAGCATGACCTGCCAGGCTCTGCATGCTGGGCTGGAAGATGTTGAGCAAGAGGACAGTACTGGAGACCTAGGTGGAGGGAAGGCTGCCGCAGCCGCAAGGCCAGCGGGTGCTAGAGGACATGAACATTTGCCGCTGACACTTCCAGGACCCATGATGCTCTGCAGGTGCTCCACCATTTCATTTCGCCCTGGGGAACACCTCAGACACTGGTTTCACTGGTCCTCAGGTCTCCTGCGACCCTTACTGCCCTTCTCCTCCCCTTGGGCTTTTCCATGACAGGCAGTTGTAGCATTAGACCCACATCTCCCAAGCCGTCCGCACGCTCAAGGGCAAGGACAGTCAAGGAAACCATGTTGGTGCAGCACCCAATGCAATGGGTGAGCTGGAGCATCCCCAGATAAAGAGGAAGAAGATGGTGCTCCTCCCTTTTGTACCTGCTGGAGCCCAGGGAGCAACCATCTCCTCATCCTCCAGGAGAGTGGAGCCACAGGGAAGGTTTGCACCACGATTTGGGGATTAGTGAGCCCTGGCACTGGGGCACCCCAGGGGGGCCCCATCCTGGCTGTTGTGGCCAGATGCCATGATCCCGACTTTGATGGCAACCAACTGTGATGTCGTAAGCTAGAAGCTCTACTTTGAACCAGGACCGCAGCTGGAAAGGAGGCCTGCACCAAATGCACACCGTGCTCTCGGATGGGCATATGTGTCTGAGGCCAAAGGAGCACAATCGATGCACCTGCCCAAGCCAAGTTCTCCTTCAGAGAAGATGTCTAACAGCTCTCTTGGTTCTTGACACTTCTTCAAGAATCAGCCCAAGAGGAAGGGTGTCTTCTTCCCCTGTTGCATGCCAGCAGAGGATGGAAGAACAGCAGTCCTGGGCAAGTCCAGGGATGTGGTGGGACGGTGGGCAGGTTGGATGGGGCTTTGAGGAACCTGATCTGCTGGAAGAAGTCCTTGCCCATGGCAGGGGAGTAGGACTGGATGATCTTTGAAAGTCTCTTCCAACCCAAACCATTCTCTGATTCTACAGTAATTTAACTATCAGCGCTATGCCTTACCAAAAAAGCAGAAGTGAGATGACTGAAGCTGGCAGATCTCAAAGAAACAGCCACAAGTCAGTCGGAAAACAGAACTGGGGCCCTGGGAAGGAGGAAGGGGCCACCACCACCACCAGCCACATGAGTCAGGATGAGGGGACCCTCAGATGAAAGAGCTGCAGGACACACAGTAAGAAACAGAGGGATTCACTCTACATGTGATGTCGAGGACAGCGGCCATGAAAAAACCCATCTACAAGATGTCACAACACAGAAGAAGATAGGGAAGAGCTGCAAGACTGAGCCTTGAGTATGAAGGAAATGCCTCGTCGTGGGAGCTGGAAAGGGCTCGATGTGGTGAGCTTATCACACTGGAGATGTGCTTCCCGGGGACTTGATTACAGGGTGTAAGCATTCTTCTGGACTCACTGGTCCTTCTTGGCCCCAAGCTCTGGGGGTCTACAAGTAAAACTAGAGTTAGATATCCATGCTTCTGCCCTTCCTCACTTCCCCAAAAGCTGAAGAACAAGATGGTAAGCCGGAATGGCAAAGAACAAGCTGGATGTGGTTGTCACAGTTGGTGCCTGCAACGTGGTGGTCCACCCCTTCTCCAGCCAGCCCAGGGTGGGTTCAGAGACCCTAGCCTCCTCACAGGCACCTGCCTGCTCCACTGGTGACCCCCCTGAAAGAGAACCATCTTTCACCCATGCAGAAGAGTTTGATCCCATGTGCCCCTGAAATCCAAGACCCACATCCCCATCTCTGGACAGGTCCTCCTGCTGCAGCACTGGCAAGCCCCTGAGATGGGAGGAACGGGGCCTCCAGAGCAGGAGGCACCAACTCGAAAGGTTGAAGTACCCAGCGCCTGCTCTCAGCTTCCACGACGGACATCTTCCTCCATCTGCTGCATTCTCCAACCTGCTGCATCATTACCTCCTCCCTCTTCCCCACACTAGCACTGCCATGCCAGGGAGTCCTGCACCCTGCCCTCGGTGACGTGCTCCATGGTGGACAAGCCCGAGCAAGCCTGAGGGATGAGCAGGGGCTGTGGGGACAAGCTGGGTAGGGAGCCCCAGCAAACTCCATCCCCCAGCAAGTAGGAGCACGAGGGGACTTGGTTTTGCAGATGGTGGATTGGGCAGAAAGAAACCTGTCCCTGCAGCTTTGATGAGCCACCAGCATTTTAGGGACTGTCCACGACGCCTTCCTTGGTCTTCTGGCAGGTGGTCAGCAAATCCAAGGCGTGACAGAGGGCAGGGTGTGGGGAACGCTGTGCTCATGAAGTGGAGTGCATTTCCACCCCAAGGGCTTTGCAAAGACACATCCTTGGGGTTTTTTTTTCCTCCTTTGGTAGTTTTTGACACATTGGACATAGGGCACAACCAGGTTAAGGGTAGAAAAAATTCCCCAGCAATTCCTGCCCAGGTTCCCCTTGACCAGTGTGGCTTCCCCATCCTCGTGCACTCCAGATGGACCCACGTGCCCTCCCTGCACCTTTCTCCTACAATGGTGGTGCTGAACTGCAGCATCCTTTAAGGATTTTGCAGACAAAGAGGGACTTTTTTACCCCGACAGTGCATTTTAACAACACATCAAAGCCAAAACCCCACGCTAGGATGCTCCCAGGGCTCCAGCCCTCACCGGCCCCCTCGGGGCCAAGGGAAGCGGGAGATTCGGGATGGGTGTCTCCGGAGGATGGCCACAAACGTCCTCATGTCCCCTCAGCAGGCAGCTGAACTAGTGCAAGTCCCTCCTGCAGACCCCCGAGGCATAAGGCTCCCTGAGCTCTTAATGGGCTTACGAAGCTGCTGGGACCAGAGCGGCTCCTCCAGTGCAGGGGCTGAGGAGACTAAAAGGCACCGCTGGCCAGCAGCCCCCCATGGCACCAGCCAACACTGGCCGTCCCTGGCATGGCAGGGGCCACCCACCAGCCCCGTCCCGGATGGGCTATCACTGACAGCACCAAGTGCTCAGCCTGATCCTGCCCCGTCCCAAATCCCACGCAGGCATCCCCTGCTCCATCTCGAGGATAAAGGCGGATGCGTGTGTGTCCCCAGCTGCCCTGGCCCTGCAGCAGCTCTCATCCCACCCCCACCCCATGCCACCACCACCCCACATCTGTGCCCCATACCTCACCCCACGCCTGCCCTCACGTTTCACCCCACATCTCACCCCACTGCATTACCCAGAGCCACACTGAGCCCATGCAGCAGGACCAGGGGGTGCCTGGCACCAGGGCGGGATGGAGGCAGGACCAGCTACAAGTTCTCCCTCTCCAGGGGGCTCGGACACCCCTCAAATTCAGGCCGGGGGGTGACAGGAGCATGTGCCACCCAGCACCCTGCCCAGTGAGGATGGAGGGGCCAGCATACCATCCCACACCATCCCTGGGAAATCCTGTTTTTCCAGGCTTGGATCAAGCACAGGGCGACCAGGAACAATGGGTGACCGGGAACAACAGCCAGCAGGAGCAGGGCTGTCCAGGGAAAATCCTGCTGGAAAGTAGCAAAACCCCATCCCTGACAAGCCCAACCCGCGCTGCCGAGGCAGCCCCTCACCAGCCCCTCATCATCCTGCCGTGCTCCAGCAGCGACAGCTCTGCTGTCCTGCTTCAACATATTTTGGAGGCTTGGACTCTGGCGTGTAGGTTTGTGCCTTCAGGTACTTTCAGAGGGGAAATATATACATTAAAAAAAAAAAAAAAGGGCAAAAAAACCCAAAATACCTGGACAAGCAACTAAGCTCCTGTGATTTCCCTATCAGCTGCTGTAGATGCACACAGCATGGAAAAATCCTTAGGAAATTTCTGCTAAAAAAACAAAAAAAATAAAGGAAAACCCACAGAAGGCTGAGCTCACCGGACACAGCACGCTAGGAGGGGCTGACAGAGCTGTTACGGTCTATTGGGCCAATAATCCACAAACTAAGACGGATTTATTGTACATGGCAGATTGTAACAGCTCCAAAGAAATCATCACTGTCTCCCAGTGCTTAAAATTCACTTTCTTGGGGGAAAAAAAAGGGCCAAAATATGGCTTTACGAGATAAGATGCGTGGTTGTTCCATTCTGTGACAGACAGAAACCTGTGCAAACACATATATGGGGTTTTTTCTTGATATATAAATAAATAAAGTATCTCCTCTTCCAAGGCAAGTGCGACTGCATTACCCAGCTTGGAGCACTGTCGTTACCACTGGATTACCCAGTTTGGTTTCACCTCTGTTAGCAAGATGGATTTGCAGGGACCTTGTTTCTGCCTAAATACTACCACCCAAACACATGAGGAGACAAAAACTAAATTAATTAAAGCCAACTTGAGCCCCTGAGCCCATCTGCCCTGCTGGGATGGGTGGATTTGTGCCCCCTCTCCCTGGAAGGTGCAAGCCTCTGAGAAGCGAGAAGTCGGAGCAGAGAGCAGGCTCTTCCCACCGGCACAACACCATGCTGGCAAGCCTGGGATAGGCAGCTATTTTAATAATAATAATAATAATAACAACAACAACAACAACAATAATAATAACAATAATAATAATAATAATAATAATAATAAAGGGCAGAGCTGGTGCTTTCCTTTGCAGCTTTGTTTCTGGGCAAACAGGAGCCCCAGCCTGCACAGAGAAGCAGGACCAGGAGGGAGACCAGCCCGACCCTGGCGGTAATTCCGGCATCTGTTTGAACCACTGCGATGCTGGAAATCATGCTGGGCCTGGCTGAGAGCTTACTGGCCAGCGGATCATATCAGACAGGGATCAAAGAGGCTCAGCTAACGGGTTTAGTGCGCGGCTCGTCCCAGCCGCTGCTGTCACCGAGGAGGGGGGCCGGGCTCGTGCTTGCCCCCCGGGGGGGGGCGGGGCTGCGGCCCCACGATGCTCGCAGGAAGCCCAGAGGGTGCGCGCAGGAGCATCCCTCAGCGGGGCAATGCCCAGGGGGATGCCTGGCGAGGCAGCCAGCCCTGAAGCCCCCCGGCATCACGCCCGGACAATGGGTTGGGCAATGTCATGTGCTCATCCTGCCAGCCCCCCCCGCTGCACCCCAAAACCATCCCGTGGGAGTGAAAGCGGTGGGATGCTGGAGCAGGAGACCATGCGAGCAGCTTTCGGCCATGCTCGGAGACTTGGATTAATGCCCACAGGCAGGCAGGAGTGCAGGCAGGGAGGGGTGCAGGCAGGGATGGGATTTGCACAGGGTGCCCCGGCTGCAGCCCCCGCCCCCGGCAAGCAGCACAGCCCAGCTGCAGAAAGGGATGTGCAGGGACTGGCCAGGTGGCTCCAGGGAGGGAGTCAAGCCCAGTAAGTAGAGCAGGAGGCTGTGAGTCAGCAAACGATGCGTAACCTCACCGAGGTTGACAATGAGGCAAAAGATGGCAGTTTTGACCAAGAGCGCCCGCTGAAAGGGCACATTTAGATACGCAACAAGCAGCAACTCCCAACAATTGCAGGGCTGGCGACACCCTCTGCAAACCACGCTGCTCCTCCGTCACCCTCTGGCTGCCCAATATTTGACACCTTTCTCCAAAATCATTCCAAATAGACAGCCGGTTGGTCACAGCCCAAACCCTATGGGAGCAAGGTAGCAGGGACTGCTTCCAGAAAGGGGCATTTGGGATCGGGAGGCACCAGCCAGCCTCTCCTCCAGCACCCCAGGCTGCCTGGGGAGCGGAACCCGGCCGGGCTCCGCAGCTGACCTTGCTCCGGATGCCCTAGAGAGAAGAGCAGCTGGCAGTGGCGGCAATCCTCCCGGCATGCCCACCACGCTCAGGGATGGATATCAAGGGTGAGGTTTCGCTTGGAAGCAAACCCCAGCTCCAGTCACTGGCTCGTCCCCCTGCTTTTGGAGGGGGGTCCATCATGGCTGCAGGCAGGTAGGGCCCTGCCACACAGCAGCCCTTGGTGAGGAGAGTTTAATTAACCCCAGAAAGCAATCATTAAACGGCCAGCCCAGGTAATCAATGCGGAAGGGGCAGCTTGCTGCAGAGGGACCATCTGCTCCAGGGAGGGATGGCAGCTCATCATGTTCTCCCCCCACCGCCCTTCACCCTATGCCTGCTGGAAAGCCACCGTGGAGCAGCTGGTTTGGGGGCCCGATCCTGAGCTTAACAGTGGCCAAGCTGTCCCCAGGTGGGATGGGAGCTGCCCAGCGTGGGTCCCTCCACCCCTCGCCTCGACCCTCACTTCCCGTAAAGCCCCAGGTCCCCGAGCCACATGATTTCCCACGCGTCGCAACCCCCCCAGCACAAAGCCTAGCTGGGGGACCCTCCAGAGCTGGAGACTGCCTTGTCCCTGTAGCCAGGATGTGGCTGAAGGAGAGCTGGGCAGGGATGTGGCAAAGTATCCTCCTCGCCCCACAGCTACTTTCACCCGTGAGATGAGTTTGGGGCAGTGTCAGCCCCAAGGGCGCAGGAGGGTTGTGTCTGTTGGAGCGCCCAGCCTCCCACAAACATATATGGACAAGCTCCCAGGGGAATATTCAGAGGGATGCTCTCAGCATCCCAGCATCACCCAGGGTACCAGCTGCCCTGCTGCAGGGCATCATGTTCCTTCCCATCCCTGTCTGCCCTGCCTGCCTGGGCAGGGATGCCCCATAGCAGCCTGGCGGGAGAGCAGCCGGACAACCAAACCCCCACAGCCAGAAGGCAGTGGGGAAACCCCTGGAATAGCTCTGCTGCTGGAGGGAAACTGAGGCAGTAAAGAGCTGGGATGCACCCAGGCTAAGGGACCCAGATTCAGTTTTTCGTGCTACTCCCCATTCCGTGGCCACCCCAATATGAGTACGCAGGGACAGGGACAGGGAGAAAAGAGGTTTTGCTGCATCCAGCAAGAAAGCCAGCTGCCTTGCAACTGCCTCTGCCCCCCTCCCCCAGCACCCACCCCACACCTTCAAGCTCTGTGGGCAGTCTTGGGCCCTTCTCCAACCTGGTACTTCCAAGTTTCTCCTTAATTGCTTTTATTTCCACCTGATAAATAAACGATGCCAGGTGCTCAGGGGTAGCAGGGCCAGGTGGGGTGCACCCACTCCCAAGGGATGCAGGAGCTAGTCCCCACTCCAGGGCACTAACTCCAGCTCCAGGATGGGGTCCCTGGGCAAGTTTGGGATGGGCGCAGGGAGACCCCTGGCCCCTCGCCCCACTGTCACCCCCTGGGAGAGCTGTTGTGGGGCAGGTGGGGATGCAGCCAGCAGCAGCATCCCAGGGCAAAGCCAGCCAGGGGGGATGAAGAGCAGGATATTGTCCTCCAAGATGGGACTCGGAGAGACCGGTGTCCCCGGTGGCATCACTCCTCCCTCTCCCATGAGGAGACCTTCTACCATCATCACACCCCGCCTCGCTCCCAGGGCCACCATGTCCCAGAAAGCCCACAGGAACACGGCACTGCCATGACCCCCACTGGGGGACGCAGAGAGAGCCCGGCCCCATGGCAGGGAGCACTGGTGATGCAGATGCTGGGCATGGAGCTGCAGGCATCCCCCTCCTGATCTGGATCTGTCCCCCACCCCTCAGGAGGAGAGGGGGCATCCCAAGGAGGAGGGCAGATGCATCCCACGGAAAGAAAGAAAACACCAAGAGGAGCCCAACAGCACTACCAGAGCAGGTGCTGTGGTAGGGACAGAACAAGGGACAAGCCCTGGGACACAGCATGGCCCTGGTGCCAGGAAAAAGCCCTGCCCTTGTCCCCTGGCCTCCCCCCGGGTGGAGGGGAAGGTGCGGCTGCTGCCATCCAAGGCGCAGGCAGGGTGACAGATGGGTCCCCAGAATGGATGGGACCAGCAGAGTTCAAGGTGACCTGCAAAGCAAAACAAGTGGGCTTGCAGCCTTCCTTGCCCCGGACCTGGGAGACACCTTGGGCTCCTCTTCACCGCCTTCTCATGTCGCCCCAGACCTGCAGACCCCTGGGGAAGGGGACCATGCAGTTCTTCCCTCTCCGACAGCAGCAGCTCAGCAGGAAGGGGACGGTGCTCCCTGCACCATGCACGCACCCCCTCGCACACCAGCACTGCTGGCATGGGTACCAGCTCAAGGGGTACCTCTACCCAGGAGAAGGTGCTGGTGGCTTTAGTTCCCGGCTGGCGATGGCTGCCAGGACTGCCCCAAGAGCAGGCTCAGGCTCTGGCATGGAGTTGGCCAGGCAAGGGTTTGCCAGTACACCCCACCGCACACAAGTTCCAGAGGAATACTCAGAGGGATGCTCTTGGTACCCCAGCATCGCCCAGGGTACCAGCCACCCTACCGCAGGGTGTGGGAATGAGGTGTTCCTTCCCATCCCTGCCTGCCCTGCCTGTCTGGGTAGGGAAGCCCAGACCGTCGTGAGCAAGAGGCAGCAGGGGAGACCCTTGGTAGAGCTCTGCTGCAAGAGGGAAACTGAGGCAGGGAAGGGCTGGGATGCGCCCACACACTTGGTGCCAGCGAAGGGACCCAGAGCCAGCTACTCCCCATCCCGTGGCCACCCCGGTACGAGTGCGCACGGAGGAGGACAGAGAGCAGCAGAGGGTGCCAGGCAGGAGGACATCCTCAGTGGGATCCCGCCCAAAAGCACTCTGAGGCGGGATACAGCCACCAGCTGCCTGTGGGTCCTCACCGCTGCTGGATCCAACCTGCTGGACCCACTGAGCGAGTGGTTGCCAGACCTGCCCACATCACCCCAGTGCAGAATCTGCCCACCCAGGTGCAAGGCCAATGCTCAGCCCCTCGAGCCAGTGCTCGAGCCCAGAACTAGCACATAGCCACCCCAAACTGTTGTTCAACCCCCAAGCCAGTGCTCAGCCCCTTGAAATGGTGCTCAGCCCCCCACGCCAGTGCATGATGACCAAACTGGTGCTCAGCTTCCCAAAATGGTTCTCAACACCCAAGCCAGTGCTCAGAGCCCCCCTCCCCCAGTCAGCACTGAACCCCTGAGCAGAAGCTCAGCCCCCTGGACCGGTGCTTCACCCCCAAGACGATGCTCAGCCCCCCCTGAAATGGTGCTCAACTCCCAAGATGGTGCTCAGCCCCCAAAACAGTACTTGACCCCGCCCCGAGCCAGTGCTCAGCCCCCTGAACCACCGCTCAACCACTGAGCTGCTGCTCAGCCCCCCCAAAATGGTGCTTGATCCCTGAGCCAGCACTCAGACCCCCAAAACAGTGCTCGATCCCCAAGCTGGTGCTCAACCCCCCAAAACAGCATGTGACCCTCGAGCCAGTGCTCAGCCCCTCGAAATGGTGCTCAGCCCCCCCAAACAGCGCATGGCCCCCCAAAGCAGTGCTTGACCCCCAAGCCAGTGCTTAGCCCTCCAGAACGCTTGACCACCAAGTTGGTTCTCAGGCCCCCAAAAGAGTGCTCAACCACTATACTGGTCCTCAGCCCTCCAAAACAGTGCCTGACCCCCAAGCTGGTGCTCAGCCCATCGAAACAGTACTCAACACCTCAAACCGCTGCTTGACCCCCAAGCCAGTGTTCAGTCCCCCAAAACCGTGCTCAACCCCCAAGCTGGTCCTTAGCCCCCTAAAATGACGGTTGACCCCCAAGCTGATGCTTAGCCCCCTCAAACCAGTGCTTAACCCCCCAAGCTGGTGCTCAGCCCTCCGAAATGATGCTTGACCCCCCAAGCCAGTGCTCAGGCCCTCAAAAAGGCTCAGCCCCAACCAAGGGGTCAATCCCACTGGGAGGTGCCCAAAGCAGGACTGGCTCCGCTTCACCCCCCCCCGGGAGCACCCACAGACCCAGGGGAGAGGTCTGGGCTCCCAGGAGAGGAATTCCCCCAGGGCCAGCCCTGACCTGGACAGACAAGGGAGGAGAAGGGATGAGGACACAGCTGCGTCCAGGCCATCGCTGCCCATCCTCCCCAGAGACAGCCACTCCGGTTTCCTCCCAGTACACATACTGGTCACGTGGTCCTTCAGAAGGGCCCATCAGCCCAGAAGGTGTCTCCCCAGTTTTCTTTGCCCTGGTCTCAGCATCTCCCCCCTCCATCACCAAAGGGACACGGGAGCACCATGGCAGGGAAATCAGTCCCCTCCCAGCCGCCTCTCTTGGCTGCGGGAGGGGACATGTCCCCAGCGCAGCAGGGACCCTCCATGTCCTGGAAAGGACCCCCTTGTCCCCCGTTCCTAGCACTTCCCAGGGGAACATCGCCACCGGGCAAGACAAGATTTCTGGGGCTCTGCCAGGGGCCCCCCTGCCATCCCCCAGCCCCAGAGCCACTGATGGACAGTGGCCAAAGGCAAGAAGCTTTATTGCCCAAATATTCGGCACGAGGTCCCCGGTTACCCTGAGGCGGCCGCATGGCGGGATCGTTTGCAGGATACGGCCTGGGAACAAAAGCACATCCCACCTCTAACAGGGGCAGATGCAGGCAAGGGGGGACTTATTCCCCACTGCCGGGGGTGTTTCCCAGCCCTGTCTGCTGAGCTATCGGCCTTTGGGACGAGCTGCTGAAGCCCCCACCCCGCAGCCAGTGCCCATTATTTCTAGGATTGGGCTAGCAGTGGTTATCAATGTGTGTCCCCCCCAAAAAAAACCTCCCCTCCCCATCACCCACTGCCAGTTGTGGCTGCCTGCAGCCAGCACCAGCCACAGGCAGCCTGGCCCCTGCGGACCTCCAGCGACCTGCCGCTGGTCCCCTAGCCATTCCCCCCCTGGCTCTGGCGTCTCTGGACCTGCAGACACAGCCCCCATCACTGCGCCATCGCCCCCATCCCTCCCTGTCACCCTCCCACCCTTAAACAAAATGCCAGCCGCTGCATTAATTCATCCTGTTTTAATCTTCATGGTGCATCTGCATGGCGGAAAAAAAATGACACCTTTTTTCCTTTTTTTGGGGGGTCTTAATCTTTACCTGGCGTCATATTTACTAATCCTCTCGCTAATCCCCCAACGCCTTCACAAAGAAAAAAGCCCCATCCTCCGCCAGCCCACGATGCAGCCACCGCCGGCTGCTCCTGGCAGGAGCGGGGCTGGGGAGCACCTGGAGCCCCGCGAGCGTGCACCAAGGCCCCTGGGCACCGTGGGTTTAGCACTCAAGGTGACGCCGTTTTTTCCCAGCGAGGTGGCCAACACATGTTGTTAAAGGCTTTTTTATTTAAGGAACCCGAACGTGAAGATGGGGAGAAGGGAGGCGACACGGCAGCGGGGAGATGCGGGCACACTGGGCGATGGAGGCAAAGCCTGTGGGTCTCGGCTCAACTGGCGGGCTCAAATATTTAGGAAATATTTAGGGAAAAGATGAGAAACCGCCTCTTTTGGTGGAAAACCATCCATCGCTGGTTTGCACCCCCACCATGGCCAAAGTGCACGAGGACCCCCAGGAGCATCCAAGGCCAGGATGCATGTGGCTTTGAGCAACCTGGTCTAGTGGGAGATGTCCCTGCCCATGGCAGGGGGGTTGGAACTAGGTGATCTTTAAGGTCCCTTCCAACCTAAACCATTCCGTGATTGATTCTGTCATCCCTCGCCACTGGCACCAGCCTGCTGGACACGGAGGGCCTTTAACCATGGTGGTGCAGGGGGTGCGGGCAGCAGCGCTGCCTGTATCTGCCTCAGTTTCCCTGTGTGTAGACGTGACGGGTCGTCCCCTCTCTGCAGGGATTCAGGCGGCACAGGCTGCCCTCGAACTGCCTCCAGGTGCTCATCGGTGCTGGGGGGACACTCGGGAACCATCCTAGGGCTTCACAGATGGGAGGACAGGGGGTCTCCAACAGGGGGACAAGAGTTCCTGAGGATGGGGGGGACAGGGGTCCTTGTAGGCAGCAGGGACACAGGGCTCTGAAGATGGGGGACAGGGTTCCCTGCAGAAGGGGGGGACAGGGGTGCCTGAAGACAGGGGGGAGCACTGGGCTGTAAAGATGGGGGACAGGGCCCCTATAGATGGGGGGACAGGGGTCTCTGTCTCTGCAGACCAAGGGAACAGAGGTCCCTGCAGAAGCAGGGACAGGGGTCCCTACAGATGAGGGAGCAGAGGGTTCTGTAGAAGGGGGACAAGGGGCTTTGCAGACGAGAGGGGGACAAGGTGGACAAGGTTCACTGCAGATGGCGGGGACAAGGGTCCCTACAGATCTGCCCTTCTCAGGCCAACCTCCTGCCGTGTCACCGGCACACTGGGGCTGCCCCCTGCCTGCACCACAGCAGGGGGCTGCACAGAGCCTCCCCCCGCAGCACGGCAACAGGCAGAGGCTGCCTGCAGCCCCCTGTGGGCCCTCGCGCCCCGCCAGCGGCCAGCGAGCTAACCAGTTATGGCAGCACAGCCCTCTCGGCCGCCAGACAGCGCACGCTTGACCACGGCCAGCACCTTGCCGTGCCAGGCTGGAATTTGCAAGCTGTCCTGATGCATTAAAGTGCAAACGCCTGGCGTCCGGCTCCCAGCCCTGCCGGGGCCATGCCGGGCTGTGCCGGGCCATGGTATCCCCTCCCCAGGGATGCAGACGCTGGGCCAGCTGTCCCCAAGGGCAGCCGAAGCCACCCTCATTGTCTTCATCTTCTACATTCATTCTTCTCCCCCCACCCCAGCTCTAAATAGCTCCTTCAGCCAAGTGGGGAGACACTGCCGGGCTCCTGCTGCCTCTGCAGCAAGGCAAGGGACGCTGGGGACATCAAAAGCAGAGGGTCCCCGCCAGCGCTGGCACTGCGGGCAGGCGGCCCCGGCCAGGCGGAAGCATGGCAGCGCCATCAGCAATGGGGCCTCTTCCAGCGGGCAGCCCGGTGTGCCAATTCGGTGATGTGCACCAGGGCATGGAGGGGATGGGGAGGCGCAGACACGGATGGACAGATGGATGGGATGCTCTGCTCACCACCCCAGGGGGGTGGGTCAGGCAGAGGCACAGGACCTCATGGTGTGGGACACAGCACTGCAAGGACAACCGTGGACAGCTGGACTGCAGTCCCCTTGGGGAGCACCCATTCCCTGGGGATCCCAGGGTCCCCCCTCCCCTGTGCCCAGAGCCCCACCGCACCCTCCCAGGTCCACTCCCCACGCTGGGTCCTTCACACTGGAGTCAGCACCCACCATCCCACCTCCCCCACCCTGGCGCTTTTCAGAGAGCCCCCTGCTCCCAGAGGACTCCCTGGGACCATACCCCCCCCAAGGCCCCACGCATGGCCTGGGCTGCCCCTCCAGGTCTTTCCAGTGGGTTGGGCATGCTGCCAGAGGCTTGGGCACCCACCAAGGCTGTGGACAGAGGGGACATCCCGCTCCCCGGCATCAGCACGCAATTGTCCCTCACCCATGTGCCCAATGATGCTCTCAAATGGCCATGGGACCCAGTGCCCACCCACGGCCACCAGCGCAGACCTGCAAAGGGACACATCCATCCCGCGGCTGGGCAGTATGGGCTCGACCAGCCATGTCAATCCCAGCCAGCTTGGGGCAAATGGCAGTGGGATGCCCATGGGAGGAGAGAACGGCAACAGCCGGCTGGAATAGGAGTGCAAAGAAACGCCTCCTGCGTGCTCTGTCCGGAGCCAGCTAACGAGGCCATATTTGAAATGCTTCGCATACCTCTGGTCATCAGATTAGCAAGATGCAGAAGGTAAAGCAGAGGGCAAGAGGAGCACTCCCAGAGCCAGCGATCCTCAGCCGCTCGCTCCCACGGGCTGCGGGAACTAGGGGAAAAGTCCCCAGCTAGCAGTGGGATGCAGGGACAGAGAGTGGCCACAGGGACCCCAGAAGCGATGGGTGCACTGGGATCCCTGCCGTGATCCCAGGCAAACCCGGCAGGGATGCAGGATGGGAAGGTGGGGAAGCACAACCCAGCCCAGCACTGGCAGTCCCAGGCTGTCCGCAAGCCTGCTGCCACGTCCTGGCCACCAGCCACTCCCACCCCTCACCTCCCTGTGGCCCAGTAAAGACCTGGACCTGCTGAAAGACCTGTAAACATATAAAGGGGGCTTATAGGAAAGACAGAGGAAGACTCTCTACCAAGGCCTGTAGTGACAGGACAAGGGGCAACAGTTTTAAACTGCAAGAGGGCAGGGTTAGGTTGGACATAAGGAAGAAATGTTTTACAATGAGGGTGGTGAGACACTGGAGTAAGTTGCCTTGAGGAGCTGTGGGTGCCCTATCACTGGAAGCGTTCAAGGTCAGGACGAACAGGGCTTTGAGGAACCTGATCTAGTGAAAGATGTCCTTAGATCTTCTGAGGGGGCATTGGACTAGATGGTCTTTGAAGGGCAAACCATTCTATGAGTCTATGCAAGCAGGCAAGAACTCACACAGCCTCCAAGCAATGCCTACGAGCCAAGTTCGTTTGCCCTCCCTTGACCTAGACACAAACCCAAGGACAGACTCCTGCAAAGCAGAGGGCAGAGCACTGGTCTGCGCTTCCCACGGGTGTTGACCTCCCTCCATCAGGCTTTGCACCAGTGTTGAAGGTTCTCAAGCCATCCCCAAGACATCAACGCTCCTTAGGCATGAATTGTCCTCCCCGGCCACGCTCCATCTCCAGGAGAAGCTGGAGAGCAGGAACCTGCCTCTGAGCAGCAAGTGGGCCCAGCGGAGAAGAGCCTATGGGGCACAGAGGCAGCAGAGCTGAGAGCACCTCCATCTGCAAACACTTGGGACTCTTCAGGGTCAGGATGTTCAAGTGAGAACCCCTCAGCCTTCAGGATGTTCAAGTGAGAGACTCGGGACTCAGCACCATTCCCCAGCCCCACCACCACCCACTGTCCAGTGCCACAAAGATGACAATCAGACTTTTGCGATTAAGCCAATCTCAGAAGTGAACCAGAAATGACAGGCTACGTCTCACACCATGGCACAGGTCCCATACATCACCCACATTGCACCCGTGTTGAAGAAGTGTATCGCAGCATTGACATGGGGCAAAGCCAGTGACCTAAGCCCTTTTCCAGCTCCCACCACGCTGACTCAGGAAACTGGGGATGGAAAAGCACATCCCGCTTAGAAAATCAGAAAATGGCATTTTCTTTCTTTGCCACCAGTTCCAGGGTCGAGGCCAACAGGTACCTTCCTGCACCTGGGCCACCACACCATAGGCATCACTCTATAGAGGGTCCTCAACCTCCCAGCACAAAGGTTGTCCAAGTTCTGGCAATGGAAGATGCTTTGGTACGAGCGACACTGTTCAAGTATGAGGACACAGAGCCAGACCCACAAATCCCAAGGGAAGACCATGGCCTGGGAGCCAAGCCTTCACAAGGTGGACACAGCAGGGCCATTATTCAAGTCCCTTTTCCGTGCCATAATGGTGGATGGCTGGAAACCAGAGACACCAAGGCAGTCTCTTGAAAACCTTGTGACCTTAAAAATCCTTTTATTCACATAATAACAGGCTGCCACCCATGTGCAGCAAGGGCTGTCATCTCAGACCGTCAATGCCCTCCACCTGCTTTCAAGCCAAGACGAAACTGCTCCAAAGACGTTACCCTCCAGCCCTGCAGTGCCCCAACACGAAAGAATATTGGGCAGGGCGAGGACCTGCTCCACGGCATGTTCGCACCATCAGTGCTGAGATGCTGATGAACTCAAAAGCTTCTTTCGACCCTGGTCTTCAGGTGCTCGAGGGCCATTGGCCAGGTTAAAACTTGCCCTTTGGACTCTCCCAAAGGCAATGGGACCCAGAGGTCACCCTCAGTCACTCACTGGGGTCAGACCATCCTACTGCCTGGCTCTTCCTGGAGCTCTCCTAGGGCTCCAACACTGTGAGCATCCCAAGGGACACGGGGCATGGATGGGGACGCAGGCTGCTCCTCACGCCCATGCCCTGATGCTCACCCGGAAGCTTCCCCAGCACAAGGAGTCACAGCCCACCTCCCCACCAGGGCAGGTCCCCCTGGTGAAGGCAAATTCTGCTGCAGGCCTGATCCCACCCCACTCCCCATGGCAGAGCCACTCCTGAGCAGAAGCAAACCCGCGCATTTCTCCCCCAGTCAGGGCCCAGGCTTTCCTGGCTGGTTCCTCCCAGAGGTTGTTCCCCCTCCAGCCACCCCTTTGCTCTTCCCTCCTGCCCATCCTATGCCACTGCCCCTCTTCACAGAATCACAGAAGGGTTTGGGTTGGAAGGGACCTCCAAAGACCATCCAGTCCAACCCCCTGCTATGGTCAGGGGCATCTGTCACTGGATCAGGTTGCTCAAAACCCCATCCAACCTGGCCTTGAACACTTCCAATGATGGGGCATCCACAACTGCTCTGGGCAACCTGTCCCAGTGTCTCACCACCCTCATCATACATTTCTACCCTATGTCCAGTCTAAACCTTCCCTCTTTCAGTTTAAAACCGTTGCCCCTTGTCCCATCCCTACAGGCCCTGGCAAAAGTGGTCCCAGCCCTCGGACCATTTTGGTGGTCTCCTCTGGCCCTGCTCTCACAAGTCCATGTCCGTCTTGTGCTGGTGACCCCAGAGCAAGACACAGTGCCCAAGGGTGTGTCTCACCAGAGCGGAGCAGAGAGGGAGCATCCCCTCCCTGACCTGCTGGCCACACTGTCGGTGATGCAGCCCAGAAGACACTTGGCTTTCTGGGCTGCGAGTGCACGGTGCTGGCTCATGTCCCATTTGTCACCCACCAGTATCCCCCAGTCCTCCTCCACAGGGCTGCTCCCAACCTGCCCATCCCCAGGCTGTGCTGGGACTGGAGGTTGCCCCTACCCAGCTGCAGGACCTTGGCACCTGGCATGGCTGAACCTCTCACTGTTCCTCTTCCTCCTGCCCCATCACCTGCCTGGCAGGAAAACAGCCGATCCCACATGCCAGCTACCACCAGCAGCTCCATCCCATCCCCAGACACCAAAGCCCTTCCCCGTGTCCCCACCAGGGCGGGGGGCCACCATTTCCCCGGGATGGTGGTTCCCATCCTCCTCCCCAGCCTGGCTGGGCTTCAAGAGCCCCGTTTGCTGTGGGGGACGCTGGGCCAGGCAAGTTCCCCCTCAGTCTCCCAGCCCAGGCTCTTCGCGGAGGCTGCATGGGGCAGTGGGGACAACTGAGGGTCCCCCTCAGGCGGGGGGGTGGGCCCTGCAAGATCCCCCACGCTCCCAGGAGTCAAAGTCGAGTCAGGGGAAAAGGAGGGGAAATGACAAAAAAACCCCAACCCTTTATTTTAGTTGAGCAACAGAGCATGAGTAAAGGAGGGAGCTTTTCGTGGTCTGGTGAGTTTAAGCTATGAGCTGAAAGTTTAACTATTAATACACTTAATCAAGAGGTTGTTCCTATGGCCAAGGTTTGGGAAAACAAACGCACCGGTAGGGTGAGGAGAGGCAGGGGAGTGGCAGCACCAGCTCCCACCACCCCGGAATGTCCCTGCTGGGGGGGAATGGAGATGGAGGGTCCAGGACCAGCCGGGGCCAGATCCAGACTCGGGGGGATGCTGGCTGCCCAGGCTCTAGCCCTCCTCCCAGCCCCCCAAGCAGGAGACAATTTTGGGGAGGGGATGGCACCTCCAAGTCCTGCAGCACCTCCAGGTCCCAGGCAAGCAGCACTTGCGCCACCAACACCTGCCTGTCCCCAGCCTGGAACAGCGCCGGTGACACCGACAGATGCCGGTGGGCGAGGAACCCCCAGGGTGGGGGATCCCCAAAACACACACACACACACACACACACACACAGAGCTTCTCCCCCACCACCTGCCTTTGCTGAGGAGAAGGATGAGGAGGGAGAGGCTGAATTTCGGGGCATGGTGCCCAGAGCCCCTCTCGCCTGCCCGCCCACCTCAAGTCCCAGGCAGGAAGTGCAGGCAGGTTCCTGGCAGCGTGCTGCCGGCCGCCCGCATCTCCGCCACGAAATCCATCTCAAGGACAACTCGGCCGCCTCCTGCCTTCTTCCCACCGAGGCGGGGAGGGGGGGAATGGCGTGCACGGCGCCTGGCACAAACACCCCTGCCAGAACCCTGCCTGCACCCCCCCAGCTGGCAACCAGACGAAGCACCCTGCCAGCCCACAAGGCCACTGAGGCCACCAAATCCCAGGATGGTGCCCGACAGCTGCGGCGGGGGGCCAGGATGAACTTCTGAGCGCCACTGGCGAGTCCTTTGTTACTTTGCTTTTGTTGTCACATTCTGGCACATCCCCATCCCCATCGTCCCGTCATCATGTATCCCTCACACACACACCCTGACGCCGACCCCAGGTCAGGGTGAGACATCTGCTAGCTTGCCGGGCGGCATCGTCAGGGCGAGCTAGTACCGGCAACCCGGGTTTGTCGGGCCTTTGGTGGGTATCTGCCAGGAGCCGGAGCCACCAGGCGCAGTGACACTTCTTGGGTTCAAGGCTCGGCCCACGTGATGCTGCGACTGGTTTGAATTCGATGCGGTGGGAAGAGCCGCCGGCGCTGCCGGGGAGGCAAGAACTGGCGTCCCCGCTGGGTTTGGATACTGGGAACGGGGGTACTGCTAATGAAGATAGTTCTGCCAAGCTTTTCCAGACAGAAATTTTAAGCAGAGGTGGAGAGATGGATGGGTGATCCCGCTGAGCGGTACCTTTGGGGGGTCACCACCTCGCCCCCTCCCCTCCCCCCCTCATCCGACCCCTCCTTGTCTCAACCCCGCTGCCCTCCCAGGGAAGGGGATGCCACTCAACTCCCTGAGCAGTCAAGAGACAGGGAGCAGGGCAGTGGGGGGGTGTCCATCCCTCCACAGCCCCAGGTGCAGCCCCGCTGCCAAGCGAGGGGGCTGGGGAGGAGGGGGGGGTGAAACGGGACGGATGGACAAAGCGGCACAAAGGGGCTGCTGACACAGCAAGGGCTCGTTTCCAGAGAAACAAAACTTCCGCCAGCTCCAGCCCCCGCACCCCAGGTAGCTGGGCTTGTGCATCCCCCCCCTTTCCCCAAATCCTGCCCCAAAACCCCATCCTCACAGCATGTCTGCTCCTCCCAATCTTTCCACCCTCTTCTTCCCGGGGTCGCTTGCAGGGAGCGGGTGGTGGGGGGTAAAGGTTGACTGGCCAGGGTCAGGCGCGATGGCGTGGCGCACACATGTGATCCGTTATCGCAGGATGTGTGCGCAGCTTTGTTTATGCGTGGGACGTGGAGCAGGGCAGGCAGTGGTGCTTTGCCC
>VFFE01005291.1:108497-134192 GCA_008921705.1 Burhinus oedicnemus
TCACCCCATTGTGCACCCCATCTCCCAGCCACACCCATGGGTGTCACCATGGTGTCCCCCCTGTGTCCCATCCACCCCCACAGGTCTCACCCCACTGTGTACCCCCATGTCCCATCTGCCCCCCCCGTGGAGTGTCACCCTGGTGTGTGTCACCCCCATCCCCACCTGTGGGGTGCCACCCTGCTGTGCCTCCCCCTACCCCCCCTCTGCGGTGACATCACCGCGTGCATCCCCATGTGTCCCCCCACCACCACGTGACTTGTCCCCATCCAGCCCCAGGGGTGTCACCCTGGCTTGCCCCCACCATCCATGTGCCCCGTGAGGTGTCACCTCAGGGTGCCGCTCCAGCCCCCATCCACCCCATGAAACTCCACCTTGGCAGGTGGCCCCCATTCCTCCGTCCCCCACCGTGGGGTTACCCTGGAGTGTTCCCCATCCCTCTGTCCCCTCTGGGGTGCCCGACCCTCTGTCCCCTCCAGCATGTGGCCCATCCTTCTGTCCCACCCGTGGGGTGCCCTATCCCTCTGTCCCCCCGTGGGGTGTCCCCTTGCATGTCCCCACATCCCTCTGTCACCCTCATGGGGTGCAGAAGGGGGGGGCCCTCGGGGTGCAGAGCTCCCCACCCCGCCGCTGTGCCTGGGTCCACAGGGAGCACCGTGTCGGTCTGGGGCTGCAGAACCCCAACCATGGAGCCCCTGAGCCCCGAGCCGGCCACCACCACCAGGAGGGACCTCGCCAGTCCCCTAAGCACAGCATCGCCCTGAATAAACAGCAAATAATCGATGGTGTCAATAAGTCACCTGGAGGGAGGGGACAAATCCCCTCCAAGGTTTGGCCCCCACGGGTGTTGGGACACACACATACGCTTGGCCCAGAAGTTTCCTGCTCAACTTTTTGGCAGAATTTTTTGCTGCGGCTGGGGGTATGGGGGGTGGGGGGGTGTGGAAATTTCTTTTTTTTTCCCTTTTGAGGGGTGGGCGCTGAAAATTTGGAAGTTAAAAAAATTCATTAAACCCCCACTCTTCAGCCAAAAGCAGCTTTCCAGGGACAAACAGACCAAAAAAAACCAACCAAAAAAAAAAAAAAAACCACCACCCCCGATTCCTGCAGCCTTTTTGGTTGCCAGCAAAATACCCAAAACCTCCCGAAAGCAGAAACCCCTGACAAAAATGAAACTGGGTTTGTGTTGCCGTTGATTTTTTTTTTTTCCCACAGGAACGCAAAATCGCTTCCCACCCTGCTCCTGCCTCAAAATGAAACAAAAAATCTAAGACTGAGGGGGTGGGGGGGGCAAGCTGCACGGATGCACTGTTTGTATTTGATCCACATCTCGTTAATTATGCGCCTTTCACATATTTAGTGACTGGGATTTTCAAGCACGGGTGCTTTGATGACACTCTGGCTTCCCAAAAACCTCCCTCCCAGGTGGCAGCTATGGGGCCGGGGGGGCACTGCCCCATCCTCCTGGGCACCCCCTTGTGCCCCATCCCCAGCTGGCATCACCACCGGCCCCCTCGGCTCCTCTGCTCACCCACCCCGCCATGCTCCTTGCCTGCTTGCCTCCGCCGTTCAGCCTCTTGCCCCCTAAAAAAAGGCGGCAGAAGAGCCTCGTGCCAGGCGTGCGGGACATGGGTGGCACCAGTGACACGGGAGAGGGGACTGCGTCCCACCAGCACCCCGCTCCAGCTGTCACAGCTCAGCCGTAGTGACAGCATAGGACACCTCACCTATGTGGGCTTCACCCAGGCCATTTCCTTTGCCCTTTTTTTTTTTCTGTTTTTAAGGACCCAAGTGCACCTCGACTCCAAGATGCCACCATGAGATGCAGGGCACTGATGCCCTTGCAGAGGCAGGGCCCACAGCAATTGCACCTGGAGTTTGCCGCCCACTGAAGGTCCTCTCCCAGCCACAGTGGGATTTCACTGCTTAGCGTATTTGGAAAACTCAGGTGAACGAAAGTTGCCTTTACTGAGGGCTGAAGTCCCCTGAGAGCGGGGAAACCAAGGCACAGAGCCAAGCAGGGGCTTCCTGACAGTGGTGGCAACAAAGCTGGGGCTCCAGCCCAGTGCTCCCCAGCAAACCTCCAGACTCCCCAGCACCCCCAGTTGGTACCTGCTGCCTGGCACCCAGGGGTCCAGCCCCAGGGAGGACTGGGTCCCCCAGTGCCCCCAGACTGGCACATCCTCATGGCACGGGGACAAGGGTGTCCGCCTGGGGACACAGCCCATGAGCCTCCATCCTGCTACTGGACCCTTATTCCTTGGTGTGCTGGGGGCTGTGGGAGACAAGGGGACAGGCATGGAGGGCAAAGGGGACAGGGATGAAGAGCAAGGGGGACAAAGATGGAGGAGGAGAGGGACAAGGATGGAGGATGAGGGGGACAAGGATGGAAGATGACAGGGACAGGATGAGGGGGCTGGGGATGGAGGATGATGGGGATGAGGATGGAGGGCAAATGGGCTGGGGATGGAGGATGATGGGGATGAGGATGGAGGGCAAATGGGACAGGGATGGAGGGCGAGGGGACAGGGATGGAGGATGGCAGGGACAGGGATGGAAGGTGAGGGGGACGGGGATGGAGGGCGAGGAGGACAAGGATGGAGGGTGAGGGGGGTGGTGACAGGGATGGAGGGCAAATGGGGCATGGATGGAGGGTGAGTGGACAGAGACAGAGGGTGAGGGGACAGGGATGAAGGACGGGGCTGGGGATGGAAGGTGAGGGGGATGGGGATGGAGGGCGAGGGAGACAAGGATGGAGGATGAGGGGGACGTTGACAGGGAAGGAGGGCAAATGGGACAGGGATGGAGGGGGAGGGGACAGGGGTGGAGGATGACAGGGCTGGGGATGGAGGCCACGGGGCACAGGGGTGGAAGGCACAGGCGACAGTGATGGGTGGCACAGGGAGAGGGTGGAAAGCCCACCTGCCGGAACCAGTGCCAAAATCTCCCCCGCCATGGTGGGCACCAGAGTCCCATGGCAGGGTCTGTGGGAATAACCTGGGGGGGAGGGGGACACACGGGACATGGAGGTGATGCTGGACAAGCCAGACCCTGCGGTGTTGGGAGGGGGGGGTGGGTGTCACTCAGGTCTGTGGCCCCCCCTGGGTGACAGCAGGGCACTATGGGATAGCAGCTGGAGGGCTGCCAAGGCTGCGGGAGAGGAGACGCGTCCCAATAGCCTCCGGAGCACAAACATGCTCCGAAATACCCAACCCCAACCCAAACCGCCCCCCTCCCCCCCGCCAAGCCCCGGCCGCTGCCATCCAAGTGGGTTACAGAGCTGGCACTAACTTGCCACCTCCTCCGCACCGGGTGCGAGGCGTCCTCTGGCAGAGGGGACCTAAATCCAGCCAGAGCCCCAGACTTTGGTGACAACCCTGATTTTGGGGGCTGGGGGGTGTGTGGATTTCCTCGGCCATCGAAAGCCTCTTGAAATGAGCTCCTCCACATAACCTCCCAGAGCTGGGACAGGGGAACCTGGTGGGATCCACTGGGAAGCTGGATGAGCTCCTCTGGATGCCGTGCCGGGAGCCCCCAGCCCCACCCCATCAAGTTGGGGTCAAGCTGGCACAAAGCCCTATTTTTTTAGGAACCGATTCAGTCCCCTTGGCCCTGGTGGTGCCAGAAAGCCGAGCTGGAGCAGCCGGCATTTCTTGGGCACCAAACTCAGGAGTGTGGTCACCGTGCCTGGGGTCACCAACATGTTCGGCTGGCTGCCACGGGCTGCTCCAGGGGCACGGGGCTCTGCCTGTGCCCAGCCAAGCACCCCATTGTCCCCTGGCTGGGGGAGCTGTGGAAGTCCCCACCTTCCCGGCCACAAAAGCCTTGATTCCCAGGAAGGGGGTGCCTCAAGCAGCACGTAGCCCTCCACTGGCCCCTACCGCCTGTTAATTGAGGCTCTGTCGGTGTTAATTTTTAACCCCAGCTGTCTCCCACATGGCGGGTGCCGGCCACAGTGGCTCACGCTGGCCCCGCTTCCCAGGGACATCCAGGGACATGCCGCAGCCGCTCAGCAGTGCAGGGACTGGCCACCCCTTCCTGGAAAGGGTTTGGGGGGGGGGGAGGACACGAGCCCCCTCCACACACAGGGTTGCTGGGTGGTTCGTGTCCCTCATGGGAGCCCAGCCTGGGACCCCTGGATGGCTCGGGGAGGGGGATGTGGGTGCAGGGCGTGCGTGCGGCACTTGCCTTTGCAGCTGCGGGGGCTGCAGTCTGGACTGTCCCCTCCGGCTCGTCTGCAAACGGCAGCAGCAGCTGCCCGGGAATGTCCTGGCAGGAGGGACCCGGGCCTCAAAGCAAACAGATGCCGGGCCGGCGGCTGGGAGAAGGGCAGGAAGCCGGTTTCCCTCTGCCCTCTCCCACCCCAACACAGTGGGGTGAGGGGGGAGCACAGCACAGAGAGCCGTGGGGGCTGGTGAGCTTCCCTCAGCACCCAGCAAGGAGGCGAGGCTAGACCCCTCACCCAAATCAGCCCCTTCCGGGGGCTGAGGAGCTGCTCACACGGTGTCAAGGGACACGATGGCCATCTGGATGCCCTGGCCACGCAGCCTTTGCTGGGAGAAGGGCAAGCAGGCATGATGGGTCTGTGCCAGGGGGCTGGGGGCCAGGTGGGCTGCCGGGCGAGCCTACACCCATGTGCTAGGTGGCAGAAGAGCCACAAGGACACTCTGGCTGCAGCATTTCCATCTCCAGGGACCCTGGCAGGCGTTGGGGGTTTTGGGGGGTTGGTGGGGCTTTTTTGGGTTTTTGGGTTTTTTTGCACCATGGATTTGCCTGGAATTCAGACGCCCACACGGTCCAAAATAGCCTCGCTCCAACATCCGGAGCGCCCTGCAAAAGCCGTCTGCCTGCACAGGCAGGGCAGGCAGCCACGGGGCTGGGGCATGTCAGCATGGCTCAGATCCCTTCCTGGTGGCTCCTGCTGCCTACGCCTACTGCTGGGGTTCATGGGAGCGGTGCCCAAGCCCTGCCAATGAGAGAGGGACAGGCAAGCACCGTGATGTACGGTCAGGCAGGGGACTCTGGTCCTGGGTCACATTAACACAGGAGCTTTCCTAGCGCCTGCAGGTTTTTGGCTCACCCCAACCTGCTGCTCAGCAGCTGGCTCTGGGAAGACACTAACGGCATGAAAATGCTCGTTCTCAGCCCAGGGTGGTTGCCCTTCAGGTGGGAGCTGAAATGCAGAACAAGCCAGACACAGGGGGAAAATTATTCCTGCTCCTCTTGTGTCCTCCCATGTTTTGTCCCCTGGCCAGTTCTGTGTCACTGTCTTGAATCCAGCATCACCCTCGTTGTGGGACAGGACCCTTCAGCCCCAGCACCTGGGACAAGAGGACACCTGCTCGACATGGTCCCTCCTCACAAGCCCCCACCACGAGGACTGCGGGGCTGGATGGGGCGTCACGAACTGCTTCTGTCTGCAGCACCCTTCCAACCAAACAAGCAAACATCGATGGCTCAGTGCAATCGTGATTTTAGAAAAAGAACTGCAAGTTAAATGATTTCACCAGGAAATATCAGAAGTTACTTATGGCAAGAGCTAATTTGGGCACACTTGAGTCAGAAGCCATGGAGAAACAACCGTGAAAACTGTGCTGGCCTCCTCCTCGCCAGTGTGGCAGCCAGGACATCACCTTCTCCCAATATACGAACCCCCATGCTGCCTGCACCGCAGGTCTTGCCCATACACCTTCCTGGCAGGCAGCCTCAGGAGACAGCGGGGATCTGGGTTCCTGAGGATGATGGTGAGTCTCATCTGAGCACATTCGTCTTTTATTGAAGGCCACAGAGAAGCAATGGCCTGGGTCTTGTAGTGTAAGACCTGGTTCGTGGCAGCATCCCTCTGGACCTGTTGGTGTACGTGGGCCAGCAGCCAGCAATGTCCGTGGGCACAGGAGAAAGAGATGATCTCTGGGTTGCCTAAGCAGAGGACCATCCTCATTTTAGACAGCAGCCTTCATACCACGGCATGGCCCAGTTTGGGGCAGCTGGCTCACCAGGAGCCCTGGGAGCACAGCCCCTTGCCAGCAAGGACACCAACCTGGGGGGAATGCTCTGAAGAAGTGAATCTCTCTGGAGCCCCAGAAGCACAGTAACCTCAGAGCAGAGTTTAACCCTACGGTTATGAGGCTCCCCATGAAAACCCCCATTGCCCATCACATCCCTGCAGAGGCAGGTTGGGTCACCCTGCTGAGTGCCCAGGCTGCACCCTGTTTGGCAGCGAGAAAGTCTGAGTGAGGCTGAGACGGTCTGGCAGACAAAAGATGCTCTGTCACCTCCCATGGTCATGAGGCCTCTGAGAAGAGGTGGGCAGTGGGTCCCTCCACTGTTGGATCCTGCCTGGACACATTTCCCCTATTTCACATCCCCTCTTCCCAGCAATGTCGCTGCAGCTGAGACTTGACCAAGACACCATTGACAGGGCAGCCAGGGACGTGAGCCATGCACACCCTTCCTTGCAGAAAGGACTCTCAAACATTACCTTCTCCACTTGGCTTGTTCTCCTCTGCCCAGTTCCACCATCGTAGATCAGAGGAGCAGTCGCCCCCTGACTCTGAGGTGCTGGAGCAGTGCCCCAAGCCCACTGCGTTCCTCTCTGCTCCCATTTATTGCCCGTATAAGACATCAGCAGCAACGTGTGATCGATGCTATTGAAAGAAGCTGACAGATCCGACTCTATGGGTATAGGAAGCTGTCCCCCCTTGGTCACCTAAACACCATCATCCAGGCTGATCTGCAGCCTGTAATGGATTGGAAGATGTCAAAAAGACCCATTACATCCAGATGACTCTTCCTCCGGAAAGGAAGCTTAGGGGCTGAACAATAACTGCGTACCTTTCACATCACATCTAAGAAACCTCCAAGATATCTCTCTTAACCTCATCTTCAAGGGACCCTTCCACATCAGAGTTCAACTACAAGGGCAGCACCAAATTCTTGGACAAGCTGAAATGTGCAAGGGGCCCATCAAGGCCTTCTGGGAGACACCTTGTGCAGCCACCTGAAAAGCAGAAGCCGGCACTTACATGCTCTCTGGCTGTCAGAGAAGCTGCCTCTTCATCAGGAAGCTCTCTGTGACCCGGCTGGGAACACTGGTCCTTACTGGAAATGGGCCAGACAGGCTCCTGGCCAGCTGCTGCTCCCCACCACCCCATCCCACCTTGCTGCTCTCCTCTGCTGAAGGCTTCCCTGCACTCATCTACTCCCCACACTCAGGGGAGACCTCTGCAGCTCCCCACCTGGCGGGTGGAGAAGAGCTAGGCCTGAAGCTCTGACTTGTAGCTCCATTCCTTCTGGGGCAAGCACCACCCAAGAAATCACGGCAAAGAGCCAGCCTAGAGTTGGATAGGAACAGACCACCATCTCCTTACCTAGGAAGACCAACTGGACTTGTCAAGAGGAAAGAAATTCATCTACATCTCACACATATGGTCTCATCCTAATGGATATGTATGAGCATAAGGGAAAAAGAATAACCTTCTGGTTAGGCTAAGGGCTTGGCAGTTGAGATTTCGCAATGCTATTCTCAGCACTGTCCACACCTTGCTCCAAAGCCTTGGAAAACTTTATCCATCCTCAGGCCTCACACTTCCATCTGGAAACGTGGCCGATACCTATTTTGCGCTCTCAGCAAAGGAGAAAGGAGGGACATTTGAGATGCGTCTCCCTCCTCGGGCAGCTCTTGTTTCGAGCTAAAGAGAGCAGGCATGAGAGATGGGAAGAATGAAGAGCCATGAGGGTCTGCTGGTAAAGCTCCAGTGCTACTTCAGGCTGCCTGGAAAACTCAGACCTTGTTGGAAAGAGGGAAAAATGTCCTTTCCCAGCGCAACTTGTCAGCTCTGATAGCCCAGAGGGAGCTGGAGCTCTCAGAGCATGGTTTCATCCTTGTGACCCAGGCCCAGACGCTTCCTGGGCTCGATGTGTTCCAGGAGGGATGCACAGACTTGCACCACCTGAGCCGGGGGTAGCACCCAGGACCACCTGCTGGCCTGCCAGCAGGGCAGGAGGCAACAGGCTGGTGGTGGAAACCTGTCATTTGTCAGCAGCAAACATGCACCCAGAAGTGTGCTGTTGCCTGCTGGAGGAGGATGGTGCTCGCCACCGAGTTCCGCAGCAGCTGGTGGCCTTGCCTGAGGTGTTACGGGGGATGAGGTGCTCCAGGTTCCCTGAGGTGCTCCAGGGGCTCAGGGCATATGGCCAGACTGGAGCTAAGAGATGTCACCAGCTTCCCGGAGGCAGACTAGGTGTCTTTCCACCAGTTCCCTATTGCTGGGAGACTCAGTGTCTAGCCATGCTCATGCTGGGCAGCATCACCCACCTTCAGCCCAGCGTGGGGGTCCCACCCCTGCCCTGACACTCCCAGCCCCATGGTCACCACAGACCCGTGGGTGGACCAAGGATGTCCCTCCTCATCCTGCCTCCCCCAGCCCCCATGCTCCCCTCATCTGGTGCTGGCTGGGACCCTGTTCCCCAAGTGGATGCCAGCACGGACTCCCTCCTCCATCTCCTCCTCCTCCTCCTCCCATGGAGCATTTCTGCAGGAGCCCCAGCCCTGCAAGGAGAACACAGAGCAGCCAGAGCAGCCGTAAATCTTTCCCTGCGGCCCAGGGCTCTGCCAAACTCTCCCTTGCACCCAAATTTATGGAAAAGCAGATCCCTGCCAGCAAAGCACAGTACAATCGCGAGGTAGAACAGGTGGTGCTCACCGGCTGCAGAAAGGGCTCCTGCAGCCTCCTCCACTGACAGCCCTTCTCTTTCTCTTCCTCAGGCTGTCAGCCCCAGGGGCCTGTGGATGGACACATACCTGCACAGCTGGCGCACCCATGGCACATCTTGCCTGCCCCCATCCCACTCCCCTGGGAACCCCAGCCCCCCAGGAGAGTCCCAAGCCACAGGTATAGGCACGGAGTCTCAAAGCAAGGGAGACTCTCCGCAGATGGGCACAGATGAGCCCAGCCACCACCTTGTGCCACCCCCTTCCCCCTGTGCCCCTCAAGGCTGGGAGAGGGGAGAGCCCAGACCTCTGGGGCGGGGAAAGACAAAGGGTTCAGGGAGGGAGTGGGGAGACAGAAGCTGAGCATCACCAGGGATTTCATCATGGTAGCAAAGGTCAGCCACGTGCCGGCCCCTTCCTCTGCTGTCATGGCAGAGGTAGAGCTGACAGTAGACCCGAGTATTTGCATTTCCTGATGGCTGCATGCTGAAATTTGCAGTCTTAATGGTGCATTAATGCTGGGTCCTGCATTTCATTACTTCTGAGAGTGAGAAAAGGCACAGAGCAAAAACAAAAACTCCCCTCAACTCGATCGGGTGAGCCTGGCCACTGACTGCCTGCTCCTGCCGGCCACCAGTGCACACGGTTGCAAGCTGGCCCCCAGCCGCGAGCCACACATCTGCAGAAACCCCATTGCAAAACATCTCATCTTTCCTTTGTTTATCCTTAACCCTGGGATGCTCCTTCCCAGGTACAGTGGAGTCCGGAGCCCACATTCCCCCACCCAGCCACCATCCCACCTGGGCTTCCCTGGGACCCCCCTGCAAATGCAGAGATGCTTTGGAGAGTTGACTCTTCAGCCGCCTTCTTGTTTTATGTCCTGCGTTGGACAGGTCAGGGAATTGAATATACTTTTGCCCAAATCAGACTTGGCTGCTGCTTCTTTGCCGCAGCCTGGACACAAATTTCTGGGTCTGAGCACTTGGAAACCTCTCTGGCTTAAAAGTGCAGGGAAGAGGGGCAGCCAAGGCTTGCGCAAGAGAGCAGGAGGGAGCAAGCACAGCGCAAGCACCAGTGCTGGAGGTGGCTGAAAGAAGGGATCAGGCAGAGGGGAACCCCCTGGATGCTCAGCATGGGCCAGAGCAAAGCTTGCCTGCTGGCCACGCTCTCTACAATATGCTTTTTGGGGTGAGTTTCACAGAATCACAGAATCATGGAATCACATGATTTTGGGGTGTCACGTGAGTTTTGGGGTGTCCAGCACGCCAATGGCCAGTACCCTCTGTGACCCTCAGGACTTGTGTCCTAGCCCAACCCCAGGGGCACACCGATGAAGTCAAATACCCCAGGGTACATGGAGGAGAGCACCTGGGCAGCACCACAGCATCTCCTGTGGCCTTCAGATCCGCAAACCTCTCTCTACCTGCTTTGATTTTGAGATTCGCCATCAGCATGGTGTGGTACCTCTCCATCCTCTCCCTTGTTAGAGACTCACAAAGGTCTCAGCCATCAACACTGGCTGAGAGTGGGAGAATTAGGCTGGCTGATTCCACAATCCCCAAAAAACCAACCCCATCCACAGGCTCTCCAGACCCTACTTGAATGTGACCCACCAGAGCTGACCCCAACACCTCTGTCTGAGCAGCCTCATGCTGTCCCCCAAGCCAGGGAGGACCATTCCTCACCCCCATGGCATCTGGGGTGCATTGATGGGGAGGCGGGGTCCCTTCCTGCATCCACCCCCACCGCAGGATGACTTTCCCGATGCCCAGCCTGAAATTCCCACTTGCTCTCCCAAACCTGGTTTCCATCTGCATGGCCAGCCGGCAGCCCCCTCCTGCCCAGGCAGGCCTGCCCTGCCTTTCCTGGCCGTAAAAACAACAGGGCAGTGGAAATATTTCAGAAACACCTTTTACAGTTCTCTAGACAGGGCTGCAGTTAACCCCTAAAGGAGCTGGCTGCCATCAGGAAAAACAATTTTATTGCAGCCAAATTATTTCACAGGAAAAGGCTGATTTTGGTGCCATTTTTAACGTGGATGACTTCAGCATCATTCCCTTGGGACTTTGCCATGTTTTCCTGTTCTCACATAGTGCAGCAACCCGGCGCTCTGGCATTATCTGGATCAAATGTTTTCCCTCACTCCGTATTCAGTGATTTCAGTTCCTCGGGGTTTCTCCGTCGAACTGCCTGGTTTTGCTGGATGGTGGTGCTGCTCTGTTGCGGCTTAGGTTCGGGAGCACTGCTGAAACCTAGCCCCTGCAACCGCCCCCCAGCTATTTTCAAAGGCACCTACAGAACATTAGGTCACAGTGACTGAAATAGCAGATTCCGGTCCAAATTGGGGTGATGAGCACATCTTGTCCAGCCCTTGCCCAGGTCTCAAGTGTCCGAGCTCCTCCCAACCAGGAGCACTGTCACAGCTCAGAGCAGGGACACCAGCCACCCCTGTGGGTGCCAGTGACACCTCTCACTTTCAAGAGCACTTCTTCCCCACTTCAGACCCGCTTGAAAAGTCCAGCGCCTGATCAGGATGGGACCCTCCGCAGCCAACGGGGGACCTCCACTGGAGTCCAGGCACAGTGGGATGGGAGGGACACAACCCTCCACAGTGGGGCAAACAGGAGGGTTTGGGGCTTAGACACCCCTGGGGAGGTCCTGGGGTCCTTTTGCTCTGCACGAACCATGCAGATGATGTCTGAGAGGGGTGAAGCCAGTAAGCTCAGGCCATTGCAGCTCTTCTGGCTGCTGGGGCAGCAGTGGCGCTGACCTCTGGCATGTCCAAGTTCCCTTGGCTGCTCCTGGAGACAGCAGCTCCAGGATGTGACATTCCCTTCATTTTATCTTCACACATGGGCAGCTCTCAACAAGCACTTCGCCCTGCCTGAAGCAAAGGCCAAACTCTTCCACCACCTGGCACATGAGATGGGGCAGGGCCAAAGCTGGGCTGAGAGTGCACGTGTTCCACAAGCAGCCAGGAAAAGGGACACCCCATCCCCAGCACCTGGCTCGAGCCCACCAGCAAGGTCCCCAGGAAGGGACAAACACTGCCCGGAGGTGGAAACCAGGTTACTTCAAGCAATGCCCTGGCTGTGGGGTCAGATTTATGAGTCCCAGAGAAGCCAGGTCCTCATCCCAAGAGCAGTGCTTTGGTGCTGCTTTGGCCACTGCACACTCCTGTGGATGGGCACGAGACTGTCCCAACAAGGACCCTATCTACACGTGGCACCAGCAGGTTGTACAAGCTGCCCCGAGCAACCCAGACATGAATGACCTCCTGGAAGTGGGCCACTGTGTGCCCTAGCAGATGCTCCACGGAGATCTAGCTGCTGACACTCACTCCAGTTCATGGGTGATACCAAATATACATCTCCAACAAAGTCCTGAGGAGGACATCATCTCTGTCCCCTGCTCCCTCTTGGCTGGACCATCTCCCCATGCTCAGGTTGGTGCCCTGGGAGACTTTCCACTAACCACTCCCTCTTTCCTGAGGGCTCAGCATCCTCAACGGGTGCTTCAGAGGCTATCAAAAATCGCTATTTTTTTGCCTCTGGGAAAATTCAGCCTGGGATTCGGGCCATCTGCATTCGACATCAGTTACCGCCCATGTCACACATGGCTTGACGGAGTCCCTAAATCAGTCCATGCCATCAGTTTCCCACCTTTATAAAACAGAGAGGTCATTCCTTTAGTTGTCCCACTCTTTATCCTCCCTTTGCAAACCCTCTGGGGCAGAGGCTGCCTCTCGTTGTGGGGACTGGCAGCATCCTGGCTGCATAAATGAAACCTTCAGGCATCCCACTGTAGTGGGGCAATGTGCCTGCACTTGAGAAATGGTCATACCCTCATCCAGAGGGAGGGCTGGGCTTCCCTCATTCAATTACTTGGCACTGCAATTTGCTTTCTCATTTTTAAAAATGCACAGATTGTGACTTTCCAGCAGCTGAGGGGTTGCCTAAATGCCCTGATTTGTGGAAGGAGCTCAGCAAGGAGGCAAGGGATGGAGGGGGTATCCCCCAGGGCTCAGCTGTCCCAGGAAGGAGGAGGAAAGGTGCTAACAGCCAGGCTGGGGCTGCAGGGGTGGCAGACGCCCAGAGGGTCTGGTGGGACTGGTGGCCTTTGGTGAGGTGGGGTTATCCTCCGGCATCCCAGTCCCTCCTGGAACCAGGAAAAGGTTTGCCAGGCAATCAGTCGCTCCAGCCCTTCAGAAAAAACAGTATTTCCCTCAGTGCATCAGTGCCTTCATAAATGGCAAGGCCAGATGATGTGAGGACAGTTTCCATAGCCCTCACAAATGCTGCTTCCAGTTTCATTTCCCTCCCTTTCCTCTCCAGTCTTCTCTGAAAACCATCTCCTCCCACCTTCATGGCCCCTTCCAGTGCCCACAGCTCATGGAGCCTGGACCCATGGTCCCTCAGAGAGCCTCTGCAGCAAAGGCAGAGCAAGACGACAGGTGCTCAGGGTTCATGGGAGCTGGCTAAGGGAGCTCACTCTGCTCAGCTTCCCAAGAGACACCAGAAATGCAAGGATCTCCATGCCCAAGAAAGCATCGTTCCTTGCACCTGTACAATGCCAGGGGTCCTCATTGGTGCCAGCAACCCCCAACAGGAGTCCCAGGGGAGGATGCTGAAAAGAGCAGTGTGGACTTTGCACCCTGTAGCTGGGCTTGCTGCTAGCTCCAGGCTCAGGAGCCCTGGCCCCCTTTGTTTTGGACCTCAGGTTGCCTCCCCAAAACTGCTCCCATCTCTGGAAAGGCAAAGGTCTCAGCTCCGGCTGAGGCACAGGGGGGTTTGGCATGTGTCTGGGACTACGGGAAACCAACCACCCTCCCTGAAGCTGGCAGCAAAGTGGGGAACTGCTCCCTAAATGTGGTGAAGCCCAGGTCTCACCTCCCATTGCAGGTCTAAGACCTGCAGCCCCCACAGGGAGGGATCAGCAGGCTTGGATGGCAAGGAGCTGCCCTGCAGCAACGCCTTTCTTTCCCAGAAGCTGACCTTCCAGGGCACCGGTGGCTAGTCGCCACCATGGGGACATCCTAGCTGTATGGGAGGAGGCAGAGGCAGAGCCCCCTGTCCCCCACGGAACAGGGATGGAGGAACTGGCGGAGTTGCCATGGAGATTTTCTCCCTAGCAGATGCTCTGGGCAGGTGCAAGAAGAGGCTCTGCCCCCCTCGCTGTGCGGCACAATGCCAGCTGGATCCTGCAGAAACAGGAAGGCTCTGCAACCACCCGCCCGCCAGCCCAACGACCACCACCACTGCCACCACCACCACTGGCCTCCCAGCGAGGAGGTGGGGGAGGCCAGGGCCCCCGCCAGCATCAGTGCGGGGAAACTGAGTCACCTCCCAAAGCTACCCCAAGGTCTGGGCTTCACCTCCCTGGCCCCAGCTACATGTGATGATGGCATATCGGGGGTGCTCCAACCCACCCTTGGGTCCTGCCAGCCCCTCTCACTGCCTGTGTTGGCTGGCACCCATTGCCTTCTCGCTGAGACTGGTTGCACTCAGCACTTACCCGAGAGACCACATGATCTATAGGGGCCCCCCACGCTGCCGGGGTGCTGGTGTGGTCCCGCATAGGCAATCAACCTGAGCCAGCCTCTCCAGCCTGGATTGCCCCTCTCCAGAGGGGCACTGCTGGCCTCGGGGAGCAGCACGGGGCATCCCAGCAGGAGACGGGGGATGCCAGCCCAGGGTTGATGTCCACCGGTGGGGACAGGTGCTCCACAGCTCTGAACCCACCCTGGGAGCCCCCCAGCTTCCCACCTTTCCTGCTGCTCCCATCACTTCTCCCTCTCCCAGTCACTCCAACTACTCGCCACCCCTTAAAACCATCCTCTGAAGTTCTCAGTGCTGTGACATTAGGGACTTAAAAATCCTCCGTCCCCAGCTTTTTCACAAAGGATACCTCGAAAAACACATTGCCAGTGCTCTCATCTTAATGCACTGTCAAAGCGCAGCTCCTCCGGTGGGACCTTTATTAGGAGCTGGTTTCAAATCAGGCTCCGGCCAGCCTTGTTTTTCAACTGTTTGCGTTGACGGTTGTAAAGCGGTTGAGGCGAGCAGTGGGAGGGTTTCAAAAGTGTTACGCACACAATCAAAAGCTGCTCTATTAAGTTGGTAGCGAGTGTTTCCGTGGCAAGTAAAAGTTGCTGGTTTGTGTACCTAGTGCAAAGGCTGCATTTCAAAACATGCTCAGGTCGCTGTCCCACTTGTGCCGAGACCCGAGGAGGAGATAATGGAGGCAGTGTTCGGACATATTTCGGCGTTATCATGGAAATAACATGAGCCGGCAATCCTGCTGCAGCTGCGCAATGGCCGCAGCACCCTCCTGGCACCACGGGCACTTGGGGGGGACCATGGGCCTGGCCATGCTGGGGTAGGGCCACTGGGGTAAAGCAGGGTGAAGCCCCCAGCTCCACAGTTTGGTCCCCTTCCCAAAATCCCCAAAGGCATTAAGGGCAGTGGGATACTGTTGCACCCATCCCAGCAGCCCAGGGACAGCAGACCTGTTGCTGCTGCACCATGGGCAGCGGGTGGCACTTGCACCCTCGGGACAAGCTCTCAGGGTGGCAGCGCTGGGCGGGTGCAGAAGCAGTCCCTCATGGGTGCTCAGGGGACAGAGCTGCGGTGTTCTGGAGGGCACACGTGCACCTTCCCGGGGGTCTGGTGGCACAGGGAGCAAGCGTGAAGGACAGCAGGGTGCAGGGTGGAGACCCCCAGTGTCATGCTGGGTGGCAGGGTAGTGTGCTGGGGTGGTATGGGAGTTGGGAGGGTGCAGCGTGGGAGTAGTGGTGTAGGGTGATGCTGCGGGATGGTGGTGCTGGGCTGGGAGGCAGTGCTGTGCCTGGTGCAGTGGTGCCTGCTGTGATGCCCACTGTGGTGCAGCACCCAGTGTGATGCAGTGGTTATGCCCAGTGTGGTCACGCCTGGTTCAGTGTAGCCTGGCGCAGTGCCCATTGCGGTGACGGGTGCCATGGTGCCCAGTGCAGTGACCGGTGTGGCAGTGCCCCGTGTGGTGCCCAGCATGACACTGCCCAGCACAGTGCCCAGTACAGCACTGCCTAGCTTGGTGCTGGTGTGGCGCTGCCTGGCACAGTGCCTGGTTCAGTGCCTGGTTCGGTGCCTGGTGCGGCGGTGCCCAGTTTGGTGCTGCCCAGCACAGTGCCCAGTTAGGTTTTGTGCCCAGCATGGTGCCTGGTTAAGTGTCCGGTTCGGTGCTGCCTGGTGCAGTGCCAGCATGGTTCTGCCTGATGTGGAGCCTGGTTTGGCTCCTGATTCGGTGCCTGGCATGATGCTGCCCAGCCTGACGCTCTGTTTCTGCGGCACCAGGTTCAGTGCCTGGTTTGGTGCCTGTCCCAGTGCTGCCTGCTGCAGTGCCCGGTTCTTTGCCTGGTTTGAAGCCTAGTTCGATGCCTAGTTTGGTGCCTGGTGCAGTACTCAGTGCAGCAGTGCCCAGTTCCATGCCCAGTATAGTGCTGCCCAGCCTGGTGCCCAGTTTTTTGCCCAGTTCTTTGCCCAGTTCGGTACCCAGTCCAGTGCCTGCTGCAGCTGTGCCCACTGCAGTGCCCTGTCTGATGCCCAGGTCTGTGCCTGGTTCCGTGTCTGGTCCAGTGCCCAGTTGTTTGCCTAGTCTGGTACCTGGTTCAGTGCCCTCGTTCAGTGCCCACTGCAGCTGTGCCTGGCACAATGCCTACTTTGGTGCCTGCCGCAGTGCCCAGTCCAATGCCCAGTTCTGTGCCTGGTTCTGTGCCTGGTCCTGTGCCTGGTCCAGTGCTCGGTTCAGTGCCCAGTGCAGTGCCCGCTCTGGTGCTCAGTTCTGTGCCTGGTGTGGTGCCCAGTTCAGTGCCCAGTGCCGTGCCTGGTTTGGTGCCCGGCACGGTGCCCATGGTGGTGCCCAGTTCTGTGCCTGGTGTGGTGCCCAGTTCGATGCCCACTCCAGTGTCCAGTTCAGTGCCCGGTTCCGTGCCTGGTTCCATGCGCTGTTCCATGGCCGGTTTTGTGCCCGGCATGGTGCCTGGTTCAGTGCCCGGTTCCATGCCCGTGTTCGGTGCCCCATGTGGTGCCCGGTTCTGTGCCCGTGTTCGATGTCCAGTTTGGTGCCCAGTTCAGTGCCCGAGTTCGGCCCCCGGTTCCTCGCCCGGTCCGTTGCCAGCCCGCCGCCGCCCTCCCGCCGCGGCCGGCCGGCGGTGCGGCTCCGCGGCGCGGCGCGGTCCAGGCCGGCTCTTCGGGGCAGCGCGGCGCGGGCGGCGCGCCAGGCGGGGTGTGCGGTGCCACCGGCGGGGCTCCCCGGGCCGCCGCCGCCGCCGCCTGACATTGGCTGGAAAGTGGAGCAGCGCGGCGGGGACGGTCGATGCGGATCGATCGCGGCGCGGGCGGCACCGCGGCACGGCACCCGTCACCGCCATCCCCCCTGCGTCCTCACCGCCCCCCCCGGTCCCCTCTCGGCATCGCCCCGGAGCCCGCTGGGGGCTCCCCGAGATGCGGCCACATCCTTCCCCCGGCGCCCCCGCGGAAAGGGCCGGGGGATCGGCGGGAAGCCGCCCCGGGAGGATGCGCCGCCCCCGGGACCGGGCCAAGAGCCCAGCGCCGGGGGTGTCCTGCAGACCCGGGAGGACCCACTTGGGAGGCTTGGGGGGGGGGCACACGGGCCCGGCAGCGGGTTTTGCTGGGGTGATGCTGCCCCCATCACTGTGTCATTGTGACCCAGGGGGACACGGACAGATGGGATCAGCCCTGTAACCCAAAGCCAGCCTCGGCCATCCCCTTGCCCTCCCAGGTCCTTCCTCCTGCAGCAGGCACCAGCTGGGACATTTCACTTGGGGTCTCTGCCTCCCCAAGTTCATGGAGATGTTTACGACGCAGCGGCAGGATCCGGCCCTTCCACTGGTCTCATTCCATAACCCTGGGCCTCACAGCTCCTTGCAGGTGTCTCCATCAGGTACAAAGAGCTCCACGACCAGCCACCAGTGCTGGGACAAGGACCGGAGTGGTTGTGCCCATGCAGACCCCCACACTTGCCCCATCCCTGCTAGCTCTGAGCATCTGCCGTCCCTGCAGCTGGCGAGGGCTTTGCTCTGGCTGCTTCTTTCAGGCTGCTGCACAGGGGATGTTGCCCAAAGTTCCCTTCCTGGCAGCGGGGAAACCTTTTTTAATATGGGAAACCAAAGAGGCTGGCTCGCAGTGCTCATGTGCCGCAGCCAGCGCAGCCCAGCTCACCGCTTCCAACCACCTAGGAGGGATGGCTGTGTCTGCCCTTTATCTTTCCCAGCCAGTGCTGGATTTTTCAGGGCCAGGGACACGGCGGCGTTGAAAAACGACAGCATTGGACATGGCAGCAGCATCTCCCTGTCTGCCTTGGGGTAGAGGGATGCACTGAAATCATGCGGTGCGGGATGATGGCTGTCCCCCAATGCTGTAGCAGTGAGAGCCACTTTTTCTGAGAATGCCTTTAATTAATGGCAGAAGAAGCTGACGGGGTGCCTCAGCAGCGCTTAGGAAGGGTTTTAGCCTGGAGGTTGGCAGTTCCCCACAGACACCCCCTCCCCTGTGCAGGCAGCTCCTGGCCGCTGCCTGATCTGAAGTCACTGGGTGATGGCAGGGCCAAAGTTTCACCAGGTTTTGCTCTTGTTTGACAACGATTTTAATAATGCTGAAGGATCCTCTTGCAGCAGGCACCCTGGTGGAGACTGACTATCCACTGGAGGGGGGGGGCATTTAAAGTCAAGGGACTGAAAAGACTTGGTAAGAAAGAAAAAAATCTGCTGAATAAGATGATAAATTGCACTCCTGGGTTTGGTTTCCTTCACTTTTTGCCCCCATGGCATTAGCAGGTGGGCTAGGGAGGAGGTCACACTGCACCTACGGCACTTTGCATCAGGGGAGGCATAGGCCCATCTTTCCCTAACTTTTTTTTTTTTTTTTTTTTTCAAAAAAGGAAATGAAGAATCCCTTTATTTGGCAACTCCTACATGAGTCAAGTTAGAATTTCACAGCTATTTAACACCTGGTTACAGCTTTTGCAGCAGAACCGACACTACTCCACGCTCCGTGCCTGCTTGGCATCACAGGATCTCGCCCCTTCCCGCAGGCGGGGACGAGCCTTATTTATTTCTCCTTTATCAGGCAGGGATTTAAGGCAGGAGGTGCTTTGCGTGACTTTGGCGAGGGGTTTCTCCTGCCTCTGCCCAGCAAGGTGAAGCCCCAGCTCTCCCCCTGGCTCGCACCCAGTGCCTCCACTAACCCTGTCCAGATGCCATTACGATTGGGTGGGATCGACTCAAGTCCTTAAACCCCAAGAGTTAATCAAAGTGCTTTGAATATGTAAATGCTGAGTATTGTTTATCATTGCCTAGAGCTGATACAGCAGTTTTCCTGCTCAAAGCCCTGTTCAGATGGTAGCTCATGAAAATTCACAACAGCCTCGCAAATAGGTGATGGGTATTATTAACCCCACCCCACCCCACCCCCGTCTTCCACATGAGCAAGCGGAGGAAAAGCCATCGAGGGATGTTCCCTGTGGCAGCAGGAATTGGCGACGGAGGCCGGTGTGGTGCTTGGGAGGAGGTCGTGGTCTGCCCCACCGGGTGTAATTCAGTGCTCTTCCCTCCACCTCTTGCCTCATTTCCTCTGGCCGAACATTTGTCCCTCACTGCCCAGCCTCCAGGCGGCGTTTGGCAATGCAGCTGGCGATGGCTGGGTGTGACGCTTGCTTAAATACACATTCTGCAGGCTCTGGGCAGATAAATCTGCGCCGGCAAAATGCAATTTTCCATAAGGCTCTTCTGCAAGGCCTCCAGCAACAAACACTCTATAAATTAATAAAATTACACGCTTGACCACGAACATATAGCATATGCAGGGGTCCGGAGGAGGGAGGGCGGTGAGAGGACTGCACGCCCCCCAGGGAGCCTGATGCCTGCAGAGGTGGATCACCGAGTTGGTCTTGGCAGGGCTTCCTGAGCACCTGCATCCTCGGCAGGCAGGGCAGGGGCAGGCAGCCCCAGGGCCGGCTCTCTGCCCTCACCCAGGCAGTGCAGGATGTGGGGGAAGGCAAGGACCCCCCTGTCACTCAGGTCCCCCCAGTAAGGGCACTGTAGAGGGGACCATGGGGCTGAAGACCTCAGCTCACTTCAAACCCATCCGTACCAGCAGGGTTCATCCCACAGTGCTTCCCACCAGGTTCTGCAGGTCAACCCATTGACGTCAACACCTGGAAGAGTTTTTGCCATCAACTCAAGCTAGGTGCCTGTGCAGCTGAGAAGATGCCCCAGTTTTGGATTCCCCTTGTGCAGGGCAGCTGACCCTGGAGGTCCAGGGCAGCCTCCTGCATCATGAGCAGTGCCTGCAGCAGAGCTACCAACCTCAGGGGAGGCTGGGGGACAGCTGGGAGCAGGACGTGTCTCAGCCAGCCAAATTTAATCCTCCTACGTTAGCAAGGCTTAAAATAGGCTCCCTGCAGCATCGATGAGGGTGGTGGAGTTGGCCTACTCCAGCCCTCCCAAGTATTTTGAGGAAGCAGGGATGGCTGTATTGCAGACAAGAACAGCTGGGAGAAACTGCACCATGCTGCTAGGGTGTCCTTTACTGAAGCCATCCAGGGAACTAAATACACCTTGCGGGACCTTCACCCCTCCAACCTCCCACCAACAAGGGCTCCTTCTCTCAGGATGCCACCTCCTCCCTTGCTGTTCTGCCACAGTCGTCCCCCACTGTCTCCCGTGGTCAGAGGGCTCCTGTCTCGGCTCATTTTTCCCTGCACCTCATTTAAATGATCCCCTTTAGTCAAGCCGAGCTCACAGTCCAGTCTCAGTCCACCCTCCATCAGCTGCTGCCCGCAGGTTGTCCATGTCATGACCCTGCTTATGGCATTTCAGCAGCTCTTGAGGGTAACTGCCCCGGCGGACCACCTTCTCCGTGGGCAGAAAGCCACACAGGTGGCCCCACCAGTGGGACGTGGCAGGCTGCTGCTTCTTGTGGTGGAAGGAGAGAGAGACCTTCAAAGCAAGGTGGGGACACGCTCGAAAAGCCAAGCTGGCAACTCTGAAGAGATGAAGGTTCTTCTTTCCATGTCCCAAGTATGCTGGATGCCTTCTCAGTGCTGGATGTCTTCTCAACACAAAATACAAGGCCCTGGACCGCTGCAGGGCTAGCTTCAGCTGTTGACCACCATCCTATGGTGAGGAGCACCCAGGCTTCCCTGGGCTTCTGGCTTTGCTTCTGAGGCAGCCAGAGAGATGCTCCTTGGGCACAGCCAAGCTCTTGTGGTCACCAGCTAGCTGGCTGTGCTTCCTCACAGGTGCTCCTGTCCCCATGGGAATGGGTATCAGCACTCATGGGCCAGTGGAGGAGTCTGTCATTGGCCATCACCTTCAATGAGGGAAACAACTGGTGCTGGATAGGAGGGGAAGGATGGACAGGTGGATGTATGTGGATGTACAGAACAACAGATCCAGATTAGCAGCATGCCCCGCCTCCCTGGGCTGTACACATATCATCCCAGCATGTACTCAACAGTCTGGAAGAGATCTCCCACTGCAGCTGGAGCTCTGCCCCCCACCGCGAGCCAGAATGTCCATTGGGAATCAGGATCCAAGTCCAGAAGGTCTGAAAATGCTGGAGTGGGAGCCTGTTCCCTTGGGCAGGCCAGCACAGTGGCTCCAGGAGAAAGGGATTCTGCCTGCACCTCTCTCCCCAGGACCCCACCCTGGGCTGGAGGGGTGCAGGGGCTTAGCCTATGTGTTGGTGGCTCCGGAGTACTAAGCTTCAGTGGGGTTTATGGGCTACTGAGAGAGTTCTGCTCCTATCATGGTGGTTGCGTTGGCAATGACCATGGTCACTGGTGGAGCCTGCTCACTGGAGCTTGTTCCAGCCCCAAGGGCTCTGCCCTCCTCCTGCCTAGCTCCCTGCCTGGACCCCGGCTCTCCCAGTCCCCAGAGGCAGGGACTCCCCTCGGGCTCTGCCCTCCCTGCCTTGCCCCCCTCCTGCCTTCCCACGGCACCTGGAGCCCAGGGATTTAAAGAAGCCGTTTTCCCTTTTCTCCGTCCTCTGTGCAGCTTCTCTGTGGGCCCACGCACCAGCTGGGCCCCCCACCATGCTACTCCCATCGCCCCTGCTGTGCTTCTGCCTGCACAGCCTGCGTGGCTGCCTGCCGCCTTCCTGCCTTCACCTGGCAGGGCCAAGCTGTACTCGGGAACGCAGCAAGCGCCAAAGAGGCAGGAGAAGCCTCTTCTTCCTTCTGCATCTCTGCCAGGCTCCAGAGCTGGTCTCCACCTACCTGGTGGAGCCCTTCCTGCTGTGAGCTGCCCTTCCTCTTGGTGACCAACCGTGCAGGACCATCGCTACTGTGGGCATCCCCTCCGTGGCATGTCCTGCTCAGCTAAGCCCCCCTGCCTTGGGCTTTCTCTTGGCTCTTTGCAGGAGCAAAGCTTCCTCAGGAGGGGGTGCAGGGACAGATATCCATGCTCTCCTGAGCTTTGCTGGGCTACCCCCCACCAGCCAAGAAGCGAGTCAGGAGCATCACGGGCTTTCCTCCCAGCCGGTGGACACCCCAGTGTTTACCACTTTGCAAGGCTTTGCTTTTTCCTCCACGTCCCCAAAAGAGGCTTCTAGACCACTAAACTTTTGTTACCCACATTGCAACCCAGCTGCATCCAGCAGCAGCAGAGACCTGCCTGCACTGCTGTGTCTCGCCAGTGTCTCCAGTGTCACTACATGGACATGGCTGGCTCTAAAAGAAAACAAAAAACCCAATAAAAGCCCCTGATTGTGCATATATGTATGCAGAGGAAGGATTTTATTACCGAGAAGTGGCAGTGTGTCCATTGTTCAGGATGGCCAGCAGGCAGCCAGGCTGAGCACCACACCAAGCGGTGGCAGATCTGCTTCTCACCAACTGCACAACCTCAGTGGTGTCCGTTTGTCTGTCCCTCCCCGAGGGGCTGGCGCGGCTCCACGCATGGAATGTCACGCCATTTCTCACAGATCTGAAGGCCATTACCAGGTGATAAGGGAGGACATGAAGTCCAAAGAAGCTAGAAAAAGTTAGTAAGGGAAGCCAAGGGATGCAGGAACTCCCTGGACCATGGAGAAAAGGAAAAGGGTGAGAGTTTCTCCCTAGCAGCAATAAAGAAGAGGGGATCCAGGGCATTAGCAAAACTCTAAGGAGAACCTGTGGTGATGGGTATTCCTGCTTGTGTTCAGAAACCCTGCTGGGACAGGACAGTTGCTACCCTGGGATGATGCCAAAACATCCCCACAGGCTCCAGGAGGACTTTGTCTGGCTGTGGGTACCAGTGGTGGCTGCTCAGCTGGCAGCTGCTGGCACATGGGGAGAGCTTGGGATGCTCAGAGGTGCCTTGAAATCCATTGCATGCTAATGGCTTGGGAAAAATGAGCATTTTGCTGGTATTTTAAAGGAGGGTGTGGAACACCCTTGCTCACAACTCTGATAAATGCAAAATTGGAGGGTGAATGAGCGGGGCTGTGTTCAATCAAGAGGGGAAAGAGAGCTGTGTGGTTTAAGCCAGTCCAAATACATGGACTAGGTATTGTCCGATCCCAAGGAAATAACGTTCTGCTGGAGCTAATGTGCGGGTTGGTAGCAGGAAGACTGCTGCCAGGGCAGGCTTCCGCAAGACTTCCTCTCTCATGGCCCTTCGTTAGGGAATTAGGACATAACAAGATGAATGCAGCAGAGAGGAAATGAATGCCAGGGGAGCCACTGCTGGGGGAGTTTCGGGGGCTCTGCCCTGGCCCTGTTTGCTCTCATTAGGGAGGTGGAAGGAAACGCAGGCAGACTCTGGCAGGTGACCCACGGCTTGGGGAAAGTGTGACAGAACGGATGCCTGGAGCAGCCCTCCACCCCCAGGGGGGTCCCCAGCCAAGAGGACACCCAAGCGACCAGGCTGGTGCTGGGAAAGGCAAGCAACTGTGGAGCTGGGGGTACAGTGGGAGCAGAGGTGCCGGGGCTCATGGTCTCCACGCACCGCAATGGAGGGTTGAGCTTTGGTGGTGGGCTTGGTAAGGGGCTTCGCGTGGGCACTGCCAGCTGGACCTGCATGGGGCCATCACCAGCCTCAGCATGGGCAGGGGTCCAGTGCCCATCCCAGCCATGGGCACCAGCAGAAGTGGTGGGGCTGAGCCCCAAAGGGGATGGGCTGGAGCCCATGTGGATTGCTCAGAGGCCCTGCCCGGCCCCAGAACCATCCTCCCACTCTGGCTAGCTGGAGGATGAGGGGCTGCAGGATGTTGCTCTATCCAGCCCCCCACCCAGGGAACAGCCTGGCCTTTCCTCTTCTGGGCTCCAGCCTGGACGCGGCCCCAGCTGCATGCCAGCTCCAGCTCAAGCATGCTGGCAACCCGCTGGGGAAAAGGCTGGAATAGCCTCAGCGACTCTCCCTGGGGGGGCTCTGGCCCTGCTGCCCCCCTTCTCCCAAGACTGGGGACGCTGATTCCCCCCCATGACACTCCTCCAGCCCCATCTCCATTGCTCCAGGCCTTGCTGGTCTTTCTGAGCAGAGCAAAGGGAAATGCCTGCCTTCCAAATCTGGCTGTCCATGTACAGGCAGGGGCAGGACGGGCAGCAGGGATGCCACTTTCAGTGCTTCGCTATTTTTAATTGCTCTTTCCCAGAAAGGCTGCTGTAGGCTTCGAAAGCCGTTTCCAGCTGGGAGTTTGGAAAGCTGGTTCCAGTTAGGCGCGCGGCACTCACTGCGCTCTGAGCTGTTATTTTTAGATGGGCTGAAGGCAACAGCCCTGCTCCCCAGGCTGCCGCTCAGCTCTGGCCACAGCTCACGGTAGCCAGCACCTCGCTGGACCCTCAGCTGGGGATATCTCAGCGGCATGATTTTATGAATGCTTTTATTTCTGGTGCTTTTTTGGCAGGAGGGACTTTCATCTCTGTGTGTCAAGCTGTGCAGCCAGGAAGACCAAAGGCAGAGGATGTGAGCAGTGGTCATCTCTGAAGGGCTGGGGCATGGAGCAACATCTTCTGGTTTTAATTAAAAAACATCCGCTGGCAAAGTTTGAAGGCGTGAGCGGTGCCTGGGTTAGGACAGGGCCAGCAGGGAATGGCTCCAGGGGAGAGACCAGCAGCGGGGCTGCCGGCTGCCCACAGTGCTGCCAGGACCTCCTGCCCCACTCCCATGCTCTGCCCCATGCCTGGGTCCTGCCCCATGTCTGGGCTCTGCTCTTGCCCCTTCCTCTGCTCCCTCCTGCCTCATTTCCTCTCCTCAGGGACCCCCTGGAGCCATGGCTCTACCAGCCCCTGGTCACCCCATCCATGGCCATGCCCCCATGGGGAGCCCTCCCCATGCCCAGCCTTGCTGAGGTGCCCCAGGGCTTCCACCCTGGCCCAGAGCCAGCCATTCCATGGGAGCACCCACTCCCAGCCCCCTGCCATGGTCCCCAGCCCTTTGCCATGGCCCTATTCCCCCATGGGGCTCATCCCATCACTGTGACCCCTCAGTCCTCTTCCATGGGGTCACCCCTTTGCCACAACCCCATTGCCATGATCCCTAACCCTCTTCCATGGGGTCATCCCATCGCTGTGATCCCCCCAAATTTCTTTCATGGGGCTCATCCCACCAGCGTGACCCCAATCCTCTTCCGTGGGACTCCTATTGATGTGATCCCCTAAGCCTCTTCCATGGAGCTCATCCTATCACCGTGACTGCCAACCATCTTCTGTGGGGCTCACCCCTCTGCCACAACTCCCAGCCTTCTTCCATGGGGCTCATCCCATCACTATGACCCCCAGCCTTCTTCTGTGGGGCCCATCCCATCACTGTGACCCCCCCAAACTTCTTCCATGAGGCTCGTCCCATCACCATGACCCCCAACCCTCTTCTGTAGGGGTCACCCCACTGTCGCAACCCTCATCCCTCCCCTGTGGGGGCTCACCCCTCCACCCCACAACCCCTCCACCCACAGAGCCAGGCTCATCTCACCCCAGCAGAAATTTTTATCCTCGCAGCATAACCC
>VFFE01005291.1:142584-182359 GCA_008921705.1 Burhinus oedicnemus
TGGGGGTGAAGACAGCAATAAAAAGGAGAAATGGGGCTGAGGAGCCTGAAGGATGAAGAATTTCATGCAGTTTATGGTCAGGCAATGCAAGTCACCCTGGTGGGGCCTGCACATAGCACGTTGCTACTGCGTGGTAAGAACTGGTCAAAGGAGGTCCCACAGCAAAGCTCTGGACCTTGCCAACACCTCCCCAAGGCATGTCCCATGTCATCTCCACACCAGGCACGTGCCCTAAGCACAGGGCTTGAGGTGCTCCCAAGGTCTGCCCCATCTGCTCCTCCATGGGGCTGAGCTAGGGCTGCATCAACTCCCAGCCAGCCAAGACCACCTCTTCTCTGGAGCAGGCACCGACATGAGAAAGTCTTGCAAATCTACCTCTGGACGAGGAGCATGGTTTTCCTGGTGGGTGCCTTACGGATGTGTTTGTGAGTCAAGTTACTTGATTAAGGCAAGATTTGACTTGAAGAAAGATTTTAGCATGTAAATATAGAGGTGCCAGCAGAGCATCTCTCTTACCTGTTGTATGTCATTTTGACCGCAGCATTTGAACACTTACCCAACACCAAACTCAGTATCATCTGCTTGGCAAAATCCTGTCCTCCCATCAGGTGTCCAACATGGACGCTGAGAAGTTCCTACAGCTTTTTCACCAGCATTTTCCAAGCAGGGATTGCAAGTTGAAACACTGAGTACTTTACGTTGGTATTTCAGGTTACAACGGGGAAAAAACTTACACAGAGCTTTACACAAATGGCAAATCCATCAGGGTCCATCCCAGTCACTGACCTGGCAAGACCAACATGCAGCACGTGCTGCTGACACCTCACCAGGGACCCAGGTGCCACATCTCAGCTACACAGGCAACCTGTACCTCTGGAGCCGAGTTGCCACTTGCAAACAGTCTGAGGAGGTCCAGCAGCAGGCTGTCGCACCACCAGCCTGCATCTGCACCAGCTGCTCTGCTCAATTCCGTCTGTTTTCCTCAAAATCTGAGCTGTTATCCAGCAAGGTGTCAGCCAAGGGGGATTAAAAAAAAAAAAAAAAAAAGGCAAGGGGGGTGAGGAAATCAGGGAAGCCAAGCACAGAACTAAGATGAAGAGAGCAGCTCAGACACTGCAGAGCACCTCTCCATCCGGACTGCCAAGCAGGAGGCAGGTCAACATAGGGCAGCCAAGACAAAGCCATAGTTGCAGTGATGTTTTTCTTGAAGCTCTGGCAACGCCAAGGTGTTCACTTGTTTGACATGACAGGACTGATGAAATTCCAGGGGCTGCTCCCAGGCATGGAGCGAGGGATGCCCTGCAGAATGACTGAACCCCACGTTGAACTGGCAACACACAGACCCAACAAACAGCCACGGACAGTGTCACTGCATCGACTCACAAAGCTCTAGGTCAAGATTAAGGGGAAGGGGGGGGGGAGGGGGAAAGGTAAAGGGAAAAAAAAAAAAAAAAAATCACACTTCCAAGCTATATGAGGGCTTTAGTAGAACTTGCTAAAAGCTGGCTGAAGAGCAGACAGAAGGCAGGGAAATCAAATCTCCCACAAAGCACAACTACTAAGGGTGCCTCAGTAGGTGAGCAAGGAGAGGATCTGGACACAAAACACTGGTTTTGTTTAAGGGAAAGGAGATCAGAAACCTCTGCAACGGTAACTCCAGGTTCCCCTTTGCTCCATCAAACCAAGGCATTAATGCTCCCATTAATGCCCCCCTTCCCATCTGTGGTGGCCCAAGGCCAGCTTGCTCCTTTCCCCCCAGCCTTATCAGCCCACATGCTGCCTCCAGTGCTGACAGCAAGGAGCAAAACACTGCCCGCTGTCACTGGGGTTATCTCCTGAGCCACCTCCAGCAGATAGGGCAGGACAGGACCACACTGTTTCAGCTGGACACAGGGACTGCATATGTAGAGAAGAGGGAAATTAGAGGTATGGTGGTCATGGCTTCAGGACACCTGTTGCCTCACATCAGAAGAGCTTGGAAAACACAACTGGAGGAAGAGCTTACACCACCCAGCAGCCAGGGCTGAGACGAGGGGGAAACCCCCATAGCATGACACAGAAGACCATACCCGTAGCCAGACCACTGGCACCGCAGCATCACACCCTGCCACTTTCCCTCATTCCAGGAGCTAGTCCAAGTTTAAGGCTTTGGTCTGTGTAATGTGGTCCTGGTTGCTCCACTCCATACTCCCTTCCAAAGCTTTGTTTTCAGGGGTAGGTATTCCCCAAGAACTCCGATACATGCTGATCTTGTATCAACAGCCTGTCCACAGCTCCTCTTGGTCTGTTGGGCCCTCTTATCAGTACCAACTCTATATTTAAAAAAAACTCATACATAACTCAATATTTAAGAAAAACACAAGACAAAAAACCCTCAAAAAAACCCCAAAACATCCCCCACAAAACTAGGTTGTCTTCTGAAAAAAAAGATGTTGAAGACCAGCAAGAAAAAGGCCCTACAAAATTTTCAGTCTTTGCAGACTGTAAATTCACTCTCATCGAGACCAAAAAGGCAGTGAAGCAAAGCAGGCTCGCAGATCAGGGCAGGGGCACCACAGCACAGACTGCCCTCCATCAGGCTTTGGAAGCCATTCCTTAAGAAAAAATACTTTTCTATCATGGGCATCATACACCAGCGGAGTTTTCTAGGGTAGAAGTTTAACAGCAATTCTGGTTCAGCACCAGCTCTAACAGGTGATGCCATTCCAAGTCATCCAAGTTCCCTCTATCTGGCTGCTCCTGGCTGACCATCTAAGAGAAGCCCTGCCTCCCCCAAACCCTGCAGTCATCACCAGTACCACCAAACTACTTTGGATTGACAAGGTCAAATATGGATAAACACGAAGATTACACAAAAGGACAGAGAGGACACATTCACGTAAGTCTGTTCAAGATAACCAGAGAGGTTACAGAAGCCACACTTCCTCTCAGAAAACTCTTCAGCTGGCAGCAAGTGTGGATCAAGCACCACAGCTGTCCATCCTGTCTTCTCACACAGGCCTTTTATTTTGGTCACTGCTGGAGAAGAATAGCATCTAGCTAGACTTCCAGTGCTGATAAACATGATTTCTCTTCCGTAGGAAGGCAGTGCAGAGCCTGAGAACTTACACTAGTGCTTGCAGTGACCAAAGGAATGCGAGTTCCCAGCTCGTTCAAAATTCCAAGTTGCATCTACACCCTGTGACTTGGTCCTTCAACCCAAGCCTGTGCCATTCCACCCCAAACCTGCTCCGCGGGCTCCGTGGACCCAGCTGCTATCTACAAGAAGCTCCAAACCAGCAAAGGCTTCCATCAATGGGAGCTGAATAACTTTTCCCCATATTGGGGGCAAGAAAGAAATGCATACAGCCAAGCAACTTGCTGAGGTAAATTCGCCAATAAATGTCTCACCAAGCAACTCTGCAAGAGATTTATCCATAAAAAGAGTATTCATTATGAATACAGTTGGTTTGTGAAAGGACAAGAACTGTAAATACATCTGATCCTCACCCAACCTGAGATGCTTTGACCTAACTGTATGACAATAAAAAACTAAATACTCTCACATGGGGAAGGAAAGTGGGGGGGATGCTGAGAGGCAGAAACAGAATAATAAAATTAAAACCTGTGGATGCCAAATCAGCAGAAGCCACCAGGGTAAGTCATGAGTTGTGGGAACCCCTGAACAGTCAAGATGGCTCTGACTTCCTCCAATGCCATGCATGCCTTGTGCTCTCACACCTGAGCTGATCCCAGCTTTACATAACTAGCAGTGAGCCCACTGCATCAAGGACAGGTGGTGGCAGCAGCTTGCTATGACATCAAAGCACCAACAAGGCTGCTATGAAATCACAGCTTCCAACAAGGAAGAGGGCAGCACTGGGCTTGGTGAGAGCATACGCATCAAGAACCACTGTTACTAACCAGGTTAGGAACAATGCAACCAGCAAAACAGATGGGTGATGCTTCGCTATATTACAGATATTAGTTGTTTAAGCGTTGCAGTGTTTCCTCACTCAAAAGTGGTGACGTACACTGATAAGACTGATGAAGAACCATCTCTAGCTTTATAAAACGTGTTTCAAACATGAACCAAGTGAACAGAATTCAGAAGAACCACAAAAAAATGACAAGAGATCTAGCAAACATGGCCTATGAGCAAAGGCAGAATAAATTGAGGTTGTTTACATTAAAAGAGAGCTGAAACAGAAATCACAGAATCAGACTCCCAGAATGGTTTGGGTTGAAAGCCAGTTTCAGTCAGCTCCAAGACAGACTCACCTCTGGCCAAATCACACCCAATCAGCAACATCAGTGATAACATCTTTAAGAAGGGGTGAAAACCAGTGTGCATCAGCTGTAGAGAGGGGAGTGAGAAAACAAGAGAAACAACTCCACAGACACAAAGGCCAGTGAAGAAAGAGGAGGAGGAGGTGCTCCAGGTGCTGGAGCAGAGTTTGCCCTGCAGCTCATGAGGAAGACCACAGTGATGCAGGTGGGCCCCCTGTGTCCAGGTGTCCTCCACCTGGAGGACCATGCTGGAGCAGATGCCCACACAGCAGTCTGCAGAAGCACAGGTTGAGGGGAGACCTTATTGCTCTCTACAACTACCTGAAAGGAGGTTGTAGTGAGATGGGAGCTGATCTCTTCTCCCAGGTAACCAGCGACAGGACAAGAGGAAACAGGTTCAAATTGCGCCAGGGGAGGTTTAGGCTGAACATTAGGAAAAAATTTTCCACTGAAAGAGTTATCAAACATTGGAACAGGCTGCCCAGGGAGGTGGTTGAGTCACCATCCCTAGATGTGCTTAAAAGTCGTGTAGATGTGGTGTTTAGAGACATGGTTTAGTGGCAGACCTGGTAGAGTAGGGTCAATGGTTGGACTAGATGATCTTAAAGGTCTTTTCCAACCTAAATGATTCTATGATTCTATAAGAAGCGGGCAGAAGACCACCAGGGCTACCCAACATTGCCCACAAAGTACTGCCCACATTTAGAGCACAAGCTAGGCTTTGCAGGAAACGCACCCCCACACCCAAAAAAAGAAAAGAAAAAAAAAAGCAAAAAACCCCAAACAAACCCAAGACGAAGGCAACTGGAGATGGCCAAGCAGAGGATAGTGCAGAACTGGATCACCAGGGAGGAAGGAGAGAGTAGCCACAAGAGGAAAGAAAACAAAATGAGCCAAAAAAATAGTGGGTAAAAGGCACAGGTAAAGTAAAAACAAAAAAGCAAACCAAGCCACAGTAAGTTTAAGGGAATTCTTTAATGGTGATCAAATTGCAGCACATTACAACAGTACAGGTAGTGTCAGCACAGATCTAGGTGAGGGCAGGGCCAGTAAGGCAATGGCTAAGGGAATCCCTCCCAAAGCCTCTGACCGCTGTTACTCATGCAGGGGTTGGACTCCACACATCCAGAAAGCTGGAGAGCAGGTTTTTTTCCCTGCTTTTAACCTTCCATCAGGTGCCCTCAACACATTTCTTGTCCCTGTGTGTTCCCTGCAGGAAACAGCTTCTGCCAAACCCCCAAACAACTAAAATCTCCAACTCCGACCACGGACTTGCTCTAAGTCTACATAAAGGAGCCAAGGAATGGAAGCAAACAGTAACTGGAAGGGTATGAAACTCTCTTCTAGTTATCTAGAGGAGACTGAGGTAGCCTTCCCTAATGCTGGAGGGGTGAGAGCAAAACTGCTCCAAGGTTCTTTACAGAGGACAGCCTTCCTCCTACTTGGATGTACCACGGGGCTTTCGTTCTCGCAGGAGCCTGAGCCTGAGGGCTCCTCCATCTGGAGTGGAAGTGCTGTGCACATTCAGAGATGTTATATGTTATTATCCTGGTTCTTTACAGCAAGGTGACATATGAATAAGTTTTAACCGCTTTGAGCAGGAGTTTGCATGCCCCACATACCCAGGCATTCTGCCACACTTTCCCCAGCCAGAGCTGCGCAGTGCACAAGGAAAACCATCTTTCACTGGGCAAAGCACTTCCCATTGTCCTTCCTTTAGGCTCATCTTCTACAGCACATCAGAACTGTGTACAAAAAAAGATCTAGAGCCGTTTTGCTGCTGTGAACAGCAAGAAGGTGACTGAGACTGTCACAAAACACAGCCAGGCATTTCTGTCAGCAGCTGCAGCTACCAAAAGCGAGGAAAGCCATGGCCTTCAGTGGCAAGGAACAGGTTATGGTTTGCTTTACTGAGCATGCCAGGGACACAAGATCATATCCAACTTAGTCCCACTGGTCGTCTTCTACACCATTCGGTGTGTGCAGACTGAACAGAAAAGTCTGTAGACTGCTTCAGTACCCAGCCTACTTGAAAGCACTGCTATCGCAAGGCAGTAACACCAGAAGACCCCAAAACAAATCAGTCTTGCATTACCAAAAAGCTATCAAAGAAATGCAGCAGCACCTACTACCGAAGGACAAGCTAAGTATTTCAAGCACAGTAACCAGGTCTCCAGTACTACCCAGAATCAGTTCTATCCATGGGATGTTGGACCCTGAGTCCCAGTAATGTTCAAGCAAACCAGCAACTCCTGTGCTACTCCGAGTAGCCACTCCGTTACAGAGCTAGACAAGTTTCTGAAATACACTGGATTGTGTTCTCTCGTATACAAGCACAGTACATGTACACAAACAGCCCTGAAAACCCAAGTTACAGGCAACACACACTACAGTAGGTATATGTGCCATCAAATAATGCCAGCTGCTCGGCAGAGGCAGTAGCCATAGAACATTTACATGCGGTACGACTCACTGAACTTGGAGTTATTTGTCCTCTGGTTCCCTCTGTTGCGGTGGATGGGCGCTGATGAACACAAGTAATGTATCCAGGCACAGTGTTTCAGCTTTACAGCACTGCCAGAGCTGGAGGAATCTATGCAGCCCAGCATTTCTTTTTTTAATAAAATACATTTGCTTACCACATGACAGAAAAAACCCCAGGAAATTGCACATACAATCTCCATCCACAGAGTCCCAGCACAAAGCAAGCCATGCAAAGTGAAGTAGTTAACTAATACTAAAACCAAGTAAAAAAAAAACTGGACAGGGACTGAAAGAGTTCATGACATGACAAACTCAGAGTTCCTAGAAAGGCAACGACCAGAGCCCCTAGCTTCTTGTGCTGTTCTACATTAGAACATAGACAACACACAATTTCAAAAGAGCAAGTTTCTAGCCCCAAAAAAGGCTAAGGTGGATCAGGTTTTAAATTAAATCCTAGGGGAAAAAAAGGTTCCTTCATCTACTTCACAGTACAACCCTCAACAACAAACGGTCAGCCCAGAGGAAGGACAGCATATGCACTCCCTACTTACAGATCACTTGCTTTCACTACACCACAACCTCAGCCAGCAGTCTGATCTGTTTAAACACTTCATTGTAGGTACGAGACAAATCATCCCACCACAAGCAGATGTGTCAATATACTGTCCAAGCTGAAGTTGCTGTGACATTCAGGACTCATTTCAAGTCACATACAGCTGTGTTACTTTCCTGTCACATAGTGTATGGGACTTCTGCCCCACCAGACAGGGGCACCATTATCCTCAACTTCGCACTTGTTACTGCTCCCTTCTCTCTGTCTCCTGTACGGGGCTCTGATCTGTTCTAGTAACCAGCAGTGCCAAAAACCAGCCAAATCTGCCACAAAAAAACCCAACCCAAACACAAAGCAAAACCCACCAACAAAAAACCCCACCCACACCATTCTCTCAGGTGGCTCACTTTTAAAGCAGTTAAGGGGAATCCCCCCAAAAAAACCAGCATGCTGCAAGGTTTGCGATCACGCCAACCCACCATCCCTGTACTTCTCAGAAAGCAAGTATCTGGTGACCCCGTGGCAGAACCACAGGAGGACAACTCCACCACGGCTGAGGCATGTTCTCTCTCTCGGTCACAGAGGGTCTAGCAGGAGCTTCTGCCTGCATGGTGGAACAGCTGAGTACGAGGTAAGGCCAGGCATAGATACAGGTTAACACGAAACAAAGATACACCAGCAGTCACTAGCTTACACTCTAGTTTTGACAACGCAACAAGTTTTTATCCAGGGCCACATACCGCTCTCTAAACCAGTAGACACCAACACCTTGTGGCACATCAGAGTGCCAAGAGTTTAAGATGACCCAATACCCAGGTTCATGGTCCTGCACCACATGTTAGGAACACAGGGATGACCCTCCCCTGTAGCAGTCATCCCTACATTGTCACTCAGCCAGAAAACATGGCCACCTGCTCCATTTCTTTTCAAGTGAAGCTCTGCTCCACTGCTTTAGAGCTGCCTCATCCCCACACAGTGGCATCACATTGCTAGAGCAGCAGTCTTCGTGCCTGCTGGAGACGCACACGTATCCTGGTTTCATCTACAGCTTGCTGCAAGAGGACTCCAAGAAACACTACTAACATTTACATTGAGATGCGCACAAGGACATTGAGAGATGAGACAAGTGGAACAGATTTAGACCAAACGCAGCGGATGTTTATTCCTCAGTTATGCAATAGTGTAAAGATGCAGTTGAAGATGGATGGGACAGATGCCTGTAGCTGGAGAGCTGAAGGCTACAGTCTCTCCTTCATAGTCGATGGCTTTGTTTACAATTCTAAGAGGAGATAAACTTGCAGACCCACCTATTTCACACCAACAAGGCTGGCAAATACACTTGTCTATAAAGAAAAAAGTTTCAAACCGCATTTTTCCCTAGATTCAAGTGAAGACTGTTCAAAAAAAAGACACATACAAGTACAATTTAAAACTGTATGAACATTTGCAAATGTTTAGTGCAAAGTAACTGTGTAAAAGCTACATTTTATGAAAGTTTGTGCTGATGTGTTTGGTAGGTTTTTCTTTTTTTTTTTTCTCCACCCTTTTACATCCATTATTTGTTACATAAGGTTTCACTTACCTACAGTACATATGCATTGTGTTCGGTCCCATGCAAGCGGGAATAATACCATTAGGCTTTGTATAATGTCACTCAGATTCTCATTTAGTAAACTGCTTATTTGGTTTAACAGTCAAGTTCCTGGCACACCACACATCCTGATTTCATGTAAGTGCTTAAGCTTATGTTTGTCTTGTTCAGGTGCATAGCCTTGTGTGATGCGAACCAAACTGCTTCACAACCTCCAAATGCAACCATTCGTGAATGCAAAAGTTCTAGAGAAATCCACCATTAGTTTTAGCCTGTAACAAACTGCTCTTAAAATTAAAAGCCTATTCACACAAAGTTATATGTAATGACTGTAGTAATCAGTTTATTACACAGATTAATCATTCTTGAACGTACAAGCTCCAGGGGAGCAGTTGGGTCTTTAAATATACACAAGTTTTCTGTCAAATGGATTTTTACCCTTACATCCAGAAAGACCTAAGCAGTTAAAAAAATTAAGAAAAATAAGAGCTATTAGCTATGTATTAACTGAGAAACCACATACAAACCAAAAAAAAGTATGAAGGAAGAGAGAGAGTTGAAACAAATCAACATCACTTGATGCACTAATAGCTCCAATCCATTTAAATGTTGACCAGTTAAACTTTGACCTTAAACACAGGATGTGGGTACAGTTTATCTCATTGGTCATAACATTTACCTAAGGTGTAGGTCCTTCAGAGTAAAATGAATACAGACACAGCTTCAAGTTCTTCACCCTGCTTTTCATAACTGTTGTGAGTTTAAAAGGATTCCACTTAAAAGCCTTCATGGATCAGCAACACCATCCCTAGAAATATGAAATCCACCGTAACTCTCCCATTCACTTTTTATTACCCAATTTAAATCAACAAGGAATGCTTTTAGGCTCACAAAGTTATGACTGAAGAACCAGCTTTTCACACACACACTTCTCTGCTAGGAGTCAATGTTGGTACGGGGAAATACAGTATTTCTATTTTGTTGTTCCAAGTATGTACAACACGCAGCACTGCTGTATCAGGTAAACATGTGCACAGGGGAAGATGAGGCGTGGGCTCATAGAAAGCAGTCAAATGGAAATCAAAAGGACTTTCTCTTTCAGAGTTCCCCTATCTTTATTTGTAGAGGTTATCCAATAATTTCTTTAATTACATCGCATACTTCTGAGTCCATTCCCGAGCTATTCTGTTGTACCTGTATGTATAAAAAGAGGATTTACTTAACATAACATCTGAACAGTATTTTGACTCCAGCAGTCCAGTCTACACATGGCATGAACTTCTATTTTCTCCAGCAGTATCATGAATTTGTAAAATTTAAGAGCAGACTGAAATATTAGGCAAACAGGGGAAACAAGAAAGGCCACAGTACTTCATGGAAAAGTAGTAACTAGTTGTATTTACAACACGAATACAAGACCTCTGTGATTCAAGCCACAAAACAGAGCTAGCACAGGTCCGAGGGGAAGTATTTTCAGGAAGTCTTTGCCTGCACCTCCCCCAGCCCCCAGCTGCTGGATCCCTAGGGAAACTATTACCATGGGTTTTCATTGTTGCATTCAGAAAAAAAATAGATTAGTGTTCCCATCCCACCTCATTCTTCTTCCCTTCGAAAGTTAGGCCTAGTACCTGGTATCTGCTAGGCACAATATGCTCCTTTTCCCAAGCCACTTGTAGCTTTTTGCACCCAAATACCCTTTATAGCCACAGCCACTGTTAGAGGAAGCTCAGGATACTTATGTAAAAGCAATCATTGTGATTAACAGTACTGATAAAAGCTTATTTCTCACAACAGAAGTCAAGTTGTTCTTGCTCTACAGAATTTGGGGAAAACGCATAAGACACATAGCGAAAAGTTTCCCAGTTACGTACACTGACTAGGTTCTTGTGCTGGAATTCAGTTTGTAGACAATGTCCTTTAGCTTAAAGAACGTGACAATCCATTTGAAGACAACAGCATTTGTTACTTCACTGTTCTGAGACTAGTCAAGAAGCAAGTCCAGTTATGTTTATGCACAAAATTTGTTTCCCTATTTTTGGACAAATTAGGAGAGTCCTGCATCATTAAGTGCAGTCAGTCACTATTAGCTGTGTCTCAAAATATGTACTGCTACTCTTGCAGCTCTCATTAAAAACAGGATGCATGAACTTCTCTAACACTGCTTCTCAAGCATGCACCAGAGTAAGCAAGTTTCCTTCCTATCTTGTTCTCATCAGATGACCATGCAGCTTCAGAAATTAACACTACTGATCAGATCTGGAAGGGAACAGTGAGGTAGAAGAGTGTTTACAACAGTCATTAAGCTGTTGCTTTTAAAGAAAGCAATTTAAATCTTCTCATTGGTGCTAGAGTTCTCTCCATTCTTGCTGTTTACTTCATAGAAGCTTGGAGTCCTTCCACTCCACCTCTACACCACTTGTTCTTCCCTTGTGGTGTCAAACGAAGATGAAACATGGTATTTTTGTTATTTCTTTGCTTGTGTGACTCCATTACCAACAGCTAGCATGGAAATAGTCTCCCACTAGAGTAACTTGTTCTCCCTCTGCTGGTTATGTAGAATTAAAGCAGGCAGTGAAGGCTCTTAAAAGCTGGCCACATCCAACTTAAGAGCCCCATATGGAACAAATTTGCATCATCCACTTCACACTTTCATTAAATCAAGAAAACCTGTAATTAACAGCTCCAACACTAGTGAAAGACCATTGCGCGGAATAAAAATGCAGTAACAAACCCACAGAATGGCTTGGGTTGGAAGGGACCTTAAAGATCATCTAGTTCCAACCCCCTTGCCATGGGCAAGGACACCTCCCACTAGAACAGATTATTCAAAGCCTCATTCAGCCTGGCCTTGAACACTTCCAGGAATGGGGCAGCCACAGCTTCCCTGGGCAACCTGGGCCACTGCCTCACTACCCTCACAGTAAAGAATTTCTTCCTGAGATCTAATCTAAATCTACCCTCTTCCAGTTTGAAGCCACCACCTCTCGTCCTATCACTACATGCATTGTTAAAAGTCCCTCTCCAGTTTTCTTGTAGGCCCCTTTCAGATACTGGAAGGCTGCTATAAGGTCTCCTTGGAGCCTTGTCATCTCCAGGCTGAACAACCCCAGCTCCCTCAGCCTGTCCTCATAGCAGAGTTGCTCTAATCCTCTGATCATCTTCATGGCCTTCCTCTGGACCCCCTCCAACAGGCCCATGTCCTTCTTATGCCGGGGGCTCCAGAGCTGGACACAGTATTCCAGGTGGGGTCTCACAAGAGTGGAGCAGAGGGGCAGAATCACCTCCCTCGCCCTGCTGGCCACGCTTCTTTTGATGCGGCCCAGGATGCTACTGGCTTTCTGGACTGCAAGCGCACATTGCCATGTCATGTTGAGCCTCTCATCTATCAAACACCCCCCAGTCCCTCTCCTCAGGGCTGCTCTCAATCCACTCTCCGCCCAGCCTATATTTGTGCATGCGATTGCCTCAACCCATATGCAGGACCTTGTGCTTGGCCTTATTGAACTTCATGAGGTTGGCACAGGCCTACGTCTCAAGCCTGTGCAGGTCCCTTTGGATGGCATCCCTTCCCTCCAGCGTGTCAACCATGTAAGTACATGGCTTCTACATCCTTCACTTCCAGGGGTATATATATAAACTTTTTCCTACAGCAATGCAGTGCTCTTAAAATAGCTGTACTCCAGATGCCAGGAAAAAATCTCTAAAAAGACTACAGTTAAAGTGAAAAAGGCAAATCAAAGCTCACACTTTTTTCCAAGAAGCAGGTCTTTTCAGTTCCCCTTCACTATTAAAGTGTGGATTCTGCTCCGTCAAGAATGTTACACGGTTTTTGGCTTCCATACTCACTTTTCTCTATCTGTTTTGTAGATCCGTGCAATCTCAGGCACTAAAGGATCATCTGGATTGGGATCACACAACAGAGAACAGATGGACAAAAGTACTAGGGAGAGAAAAGGAGATATTGAATTAGAGTTTAAGTGCAGCTGAAGACACCTGTAGAAGTCAGCCCACCCACTGTCTTCCCCTCTTAGCCTCTTTTTTTTTTTTTTAAAATGCCAAGGAGCAGTAATCCCACATACTTCAGCCAAGTGATTTTGAACAAAAATCCTTACCATTTAACTATGCAACTTCACATGACCACAAGTTTTTAAATATCACCACAACAGGTAACCTCCTGGATAGGCGTACCTGACTACAGCCTTAAATCAGAAAGCAAAAGTATGCTACCTGAAATTGTACCTGGAAGCCTTCTCAGAAAACATCCTTGCTTTTGGACTTGAAATTCAGCTGTTCCCTAAACCAGACAACCTCATTGTTAATGACCTGCAGAAGCACTAATCAAAAGTTGAACAGCAGACAGATCCAACCAAGACGAAGGAAGCATGAGCTGCTCACAGCTACTTAAGAACTGTTTTAAAAAAACGCTAGTCTTGCAGAGAATTAAGAGGCTTTATCCAATAATTTTCTGAGCATAAGGTAGGTTGAGATGGATTAATTGTAGAATAGTATTCAAAATGAATCAAGAAAGTATAGCTTACTGCACTCATACCAACAAAGCCCTGAACTTCAAAGTTTCACTATAAATGTATACTGTATATATCCCAGAAGCCACATCCCGCTTGTATGATGCCACTCAGTGTAGTGTCAACCTTCACCCATATAAGGGGTCAGAAGACTGCCTGCAAAACTACAAATAGCACGTGCACATTCCTACATTTGCACCAAAGTAGAAGAGATGAGAAGGCACTAAGTTATAAGCAAAGCATATTGGGACAACACTACATGAGGCATGTCAGGGATGTCTTAGTCCCCTCCAAGAAATGCCAAACATTCCTTTATATTGCTTTCTCTCAGCCTGTTTTAATCAAACAGTGCCACTCCATATGCCCCTCCAGCAATAGCGGCAACCATGGAGTTGTCACAGTGCATCCTCCAAGAAAGCTGGAGATGACAGCAGTTAGAAGTTTGAAGGCACTAAACAAATCCATTCAAACTTCCATCAGTTGCTACTGTGCTGTGGAGCAGGAGGTAGAGCTACTGTGCTGAAAGACATCAGCCAAGAAGTGGAAAAGAACAGCATGCATTCCACTACTCTGTTTGGGGGGCAGAGGGGTGTTGGGGTTTTTATTTGTTTTTAAGATAGTTTAAAACAGGGATTACGAAACAAAGAACAGCTAGTTACAGCCAGAGAGAAAGGGGAGAATAGGTCCTATATTCATAAAATCACTTAGGTTGCAAAAGATTAAGTCCAACTGTAAGCCTAACACTGCCAGGTCCGCCACTAAACCACGTCCCTAAGTGCCACATCTACAGTTTCTGAAATACCCCCAGGGACGGTGACCCAACCACTTCCCTGGGCAGCCTGTTCCAACGCTTGGCAACCCTTGAGTGAAGGCATTTTTCCTAATACTCAATCTAAACCTCCCCAGCACAACTTGAGGCCATTTCCTTTTGTCCTATCACTTGTTACTCGGGAGACCGACCCACACACACACACTACAACCTCCTTTCAGGTAGTTGTGCAGATCAGTAAGGTCTCCCCTCAGCCTCCTTTTCTCCAGGCTAAACAACCCCAGTTCCCTCAGCCACTCCTCATAAGACCTGTCTCTAGACCCCGTGGCAGCTTCATTGCTCTTCTCTGGACTCACTCCAGCACCTCAATGTCTTTCTTGGAGTGAGGAGTGCAAAACTGAACACAGTATTTGAGGTGGGGTCTCACCAGTGCCGAGTCCAGGGGGACAATCACTGCCCTAGTCCTACTGGCCACACTATTCCTGATACAAGCCAGGATGCTATTGGCCTTCTTGGCCAATATTCATGTAAACTGGCAGAGATTTTCAAAGCAGGACAAGTGAAAGTTTCACTAGGTCTTAACTGAGCTGCTTGCTCAGTGATGAGAACACCAAGAACCCAGAAACCCAATCAGTTCAGTTCTCCTACGTATTTCTGTAGACCCTTCACTAATGAACTATCAATTTCAAGTTAAAGCCTTCTAGAACAAGTTTAATAAACTGTTCCTGATTTAAGTGAACATATTTCTTGATCTAGAATAAAGAACATCTTCCTCCCTTTTCCAGATTTTCTACTGTACACTTGTGAAGGAGTCAAGAGCTTAATTATTCTCCACTGACACTCGGACCATTTATTCAACTACCCCTCAGAATACAGCTTCACAGTGTGAAGATTTCAATTTTGTGCTGGAGGCATGGAGAAACCACTAGTCCTGAATTGCTGTCCCTTAGCAAGGGACACAGCACGTTTAGTACCTGTAGTGCTTTCTACCAGCTTCAGCACTGGTTTCCCCCGCCGCTGCCCCCCCCCTGCCTCCCGCCCCCAGTACACTGATAAAACTCACATTAGTGTTCAGTAGTGGGAATCACTCTGCCACCTTACACCCAGCTGCTGCCAGTCAGTTTAACTTCAAACACAGTCGTTTCTCCAGCTATTGTCCTGTAGTTCCTTTCTTTGTATTTGTCAGACTCCACTGCTCTGGTCATCGAAGTTTCTTCAGTTGGTAGGATGAGTAAAACAGCTAACATCTGTCCCCTCCCTTTAACAGAAGCCACAGGAAATCCAGTCAAAGTTTTCTGGTCAACTATTGTAACTACTCCCTCAAGTTTTATCTTACCACAGTCCTTTAATAACCGAGGACTTTTTTGAACAAGATGGCTCATCCTTCGTCAGCAAAACCGAGTTGCAAGTATGTCCAGTTCTCTCTGCCTACCTTCCCCAACCACCACAATGCCCCTCTCCCCAACACTCATGGTACTGGGTGGGAGTGAAGCGCACAAGGAGGAACAGCAGCCTTGCAAAACCCACACCACCATCTGCTCTAAACACCAGCCCAGACAACGGAGTTGGTCAGCTGTTGGTCAACATGGCCACCAGGATAACCAGGGTGTTGCTTTGTGTCCTGCAGAGCAACAGTAGTCTGACAGGCTGATGTGGCCCACAAATCAGTTTTGTCTGGCAAGATGCAAGTCTGCCTTGAACAGCACCTCCTTTGCTGAAAGGAAAGGGAGAGTTAATCCCTGTTCCAGACTACAAGTTTTAGTTTTTGGTTTACAGGCTATCAACATGAGTGTATCATTGCTACTTGCTGGCCATTAAAAAACACACCCATGCTGCTAATACTCTTTACTAACACAATCTGTGGTTTGTCAGAACTCAATCAGCAGCTAAATGCTACTGATTCTGGCAATCTAGTCATTTCAAAAAACATTTCTAGATTTCATTCCTCAGCAGTTTGCTTGTTTTATAAGTGTTACTCCAAAAACCTTGAATAAAAATGGGACACAATTATTTGCTTTCAAGCTGCACTGCCACATTCAGCTGTTTTGTTTTATTTTTTTAAGTTTTCATCAATCAAAACTACTCTCCATTATGCTTGCTCTTGCTCATAGCTTCTCATCTTCCCTTTTTTATCTGTATAGCCTCAGCAAGAAAAACATTTTTAAACTGAGTTATCTGAACTGGTTTAATTTTAACAGCCTGCTGTACGCAGCTATTTGTCCAAAATAAATTCAGGAAGTTTCTCTCTGTAGATTTTCCACCGGAACACAGCATATATGCACATGTTTTAGACCAACCCATGGAAGCAGCCTCCAGACCACTATGAAATCCCCCTTGGAAAAAGATACCTTCTCATAAAAAGTTTAAGGAGCCAAGTGCAAGAGGAAAGAGGAAGTAATCCTTAAAAGTGTCAGTTGTGTGTAGTTCTTTGATGCATCAGAGTAACTAGTTAAACCAACACTGTGGAATAGAATCAAACCACCTTCTTCCGCAATCAAGTATTATTGCGATGAATTTCACAGCAAAGCCTTAACACTTATTAGTCAAAAGACTACAACATTAGTAGAAGACAATTTAAAAATAGTTCACAAACCCCAAGTTTTGTAATCACAAAATCAGGTTGAATAACTACACAGGACAGGTAAGGGACACTGTTTCACACCTTGTCCTACTCATCCTGCATGACCACAGGCAAAGCTGCTCTAGTGGTGCCAGTCTGACAGCATCCCTTCTCCAGTCTTTCACTGAAAGAGACACAGTGCACACAGAAGCGTGCACTCTTCAGAATTTAAGTTTGGATTTTTGTCAGTAATAGCAAAATAGGTAAGTATTGCTTCCCATTGATTCAAGGGGTTCAAGTACAGAGTAGTATCTCATCTCTTCATTTTTAACTGTCAAAGCAGTCCAGTCTATAGCAAAACATTTAGCAGCTTAAAACACATTTTAAAGCTCCCTTTCATTCAAAAATTGGTTTTGCTGCAGCTTTATTTTATTTCACCAACCACACAGCCTACGTAACTCCAGTACTTCAACTGTGATCCCCATCTATCTACTGCAGACAAAGAAAACAACTTACTTTTTAAGAGGACTTCCTACTGCTATGGACTAGCATGGACCAAGTACTTCATAACAACCAAGGAACTGGGAGAACCAAAGTAATCAAGCAGAAAGACTGCTCACAAAGTGCTTCTAAAAAAGTAATGGGCTTAGCTTCCCTATAGAGCAGTAGTACAAACGCACTCTCATCAAGCAGAATGATCACTTAACATCAAGAATGCTCCAGCAATGTGCTCTTTGAGGCAAAACAAGGTCTACCAGTGTAATGCAGCACAACTCCAAACCAGGTTTCCACTGCAAGACTTCCCTTTACAGAACACATAACACTCCAAAATTCAAGGACAATCTCTCAATGCAGCTCCTCTGTGCAGAGAATCATGTCATTTATAGCTTGTCAACAAGTTTAGTTACAGTTTATCACTGCATGATCCACCTCATCTTCTCAGCAGGCTTCTGTACTGTGCTCTTATATCATTAAGAGTAGTCTGCCACTTCTGATGAAGAATTTCATCTTCCTGGCTCTGCCACACCTCCAACAGAAAGCACAGGTAGATGCAAATTCAATATGTAAACTCCATGCCTAGTTTCTTGTGCTATGAAGCAGCTCAGTCATTAGTCAGGACAATTCATGAAGTCAGTTCTCCACAGATCCTTCCAGCACCAGCCAAATGAGCAATACATGAAACAATCTAAACGACCATCTGTCTACTGGAACATCTATTGGCCCGTACAAATCTAAGAGGTACATCAAAGGTCCTGGAACTCAGGACTCTTTTAAAGCCACAAGTCCTCAGCTCCAGTTGGAGGGAAAAAGCTCCACAGCCACAAGACAGACACATTCTCTAGAGTGTCAACAGAAGTCAAAGTTGCTAACAATTTATACATGGCAATTAGCCTCTGTTGAAGCGCACCACACAGCTATGACACACCCTTGCATGTCCAGAGCATGTAGCTGCAGCTGAAAGTGGTCTTTAGGAGTCAGAAGCAACTCCGTACAATGTTTAACACACCTTTGCACACATTGTGTTGATGTTCAAGTCAATTGGGCTAAGTTGACTGCCACAGGAGCTCACCAGTCCGGGTCATCACTGAAAAACCTCTATTTAAGCCCTGTTAGGGCATGACATAAGACCCAAAAGCTATACCCTCTGGTTTCTTCAGATATCAGCCCTAGAAAGGCTAGTACTAGTTCTGCCCTATCACCCTGTACCGAGACAGTGATCCCAGTTAATCAAGGAGTATAGACGCTTTTGATGCGGAAGCCTGAGACATGACAGGTAGGACACTGACTTCCGAAAGACTGCCAGAAGCAGCTGATTACTATCACCACTTTCTCAATGCAGAAGTCATCTTCCAAATGCAAAACCCAAAGCACTCAATTTGTTTGCAAAGCCGGAATGGGTCTAATATCCATCACTTCCAGCTGTCTCCTTAATACGGGGTACTAGCCACTACTGATACTACTATTTAAGTCTAGCTGTAACTGCAAACAGAACTTGCTCCAGTAAAGCACTCATCTATGTGACACTTCAGGATAAGGAAAAGCAACTGAGGAGCAATGGAACCTCCAGTTGAATCACAGCAGGGAGATAAAAAGCAAGCATCAATTCTTCCGAGGTAATGAGCTACCCAGAAAAAACATCTTAACTGATTGTATTCTGATTCAACAGCTGTTTGGTGCAGTTATTGCTCTCTGAAGAAGAGAGCCAAGTTAGAATTCATCTAGGAATAAAGGGTTTTCTTGGGCACCAAGCAGCTTAGGTCAAAAAAAGATAATGAGCGAAAGCCTTAGCTCTCTCCTTGAAGACCCCGCTATCTTAACTTTTGTATTAAAAGCAAAGAGCACATTACTAAATCAGTAGGATGAGGGGAATAGACAAGATGTCTTTTAAAAGAGAAGTTATTCCTGGAGACTCAACTCCTACATCGGGCAAAACACCTCAGGTGACCCCAAGCCAGTCTTCTCCTACGAAGGGAAGAGCCATCTCTAAGGAAGCACCAACAAAGGTTTTGTTACAGTACTGAGGTACTGAGACAGTCACTTTGTATGCCAGATTGCCAAGACAGCAGGATGATACTTACACAGCTACCTGTCCTGGCTGAAGTCACACAGTAGTCTCAAGTCACCATAGAATCAAAAAGCTCACAAACTGACATGGAGCAGTCAGATAAAACAGGGAAGTATCAATTTGTGCACACCATGCCAGTATCATGAGTTCATGGTAATGGAAGCAGCCCATCCTGCCTGCTATGCCCCAGGTGAACGACAAGTACTACGCCAGCAAGTTTTTTCTGTGGAAAGCAATCTGTCACCACCCTGGAGATCAGGCCACAGGCTCTGACAGTGCTGTACTTCTTGATCCAGTTAAGTTTCTGAATATGAAAGTAAAGTTTATTAGCTTGGACTTAATTCAGCCTACTACTCTGGGGATTATGAAACATCTCTGCTAGCATAAATTTGAATTTTTACACACATACAGCTGCTGAGGAATTCTTAATTCCATTTCAGAGGCTTTATCCAGCTGTCCTGTTTCTCACACCAGCACCTTTGCTGATCATCAGCCTGACAGCCAGAAGCCTCCACATTGAGGTCCATTACCACTTAGATCTCTATTCCTCAAAAATAGGAAGAAAGCTGACTCCTGGAAGGAGTATTTGCCTATACAATTAATACATTTGAGTTCCAGGCCCCAGACCCTTCAAACTCTTGAGGCATAGAGTTGTCAGTGAGTTTCATCAGCACTGACAAACGCTAAGCTTTTGACTTTAACACACAACTGAGAACATCACCACCCAACAAGCTGAAGTGCTAGCTTCCAAACGACTGGCTTCTGACTGTGAATGGGTAAGATGCATCCAAGTAAGTTAAAGCAACTCTGGATTCTCATCGAGTTAAATCCCATTTCTTAACCATAGCCCCATTCCAAACTCTTCCAACAATCTTACCTAGTCTCACAAGAAGTGTACCTTTAAATCTGAGCAGATTAAACTTCTTGCTTCAAAGCAACTTGAATTCCTGATAAGTCAGTTCAACAATTTCTGGTGACAAGAGAAGAAAAGTTAAGTTTTGCCCAGCGTATCACAGAACGGTTGAGGCTGGAATGGACCTCTGGAGGTCATCTTATCCAACCCCTGCTCAGGCAGGGCCACCTAGGCCCATCTGTCCAGGAAGCTTTTGAATATCTCCAAGGACAGAGTCTCCACTACCTCCCTAGGCAGCCTGGTCCAGTGTTCAGTCACCCTCACAGTAAAAAAATGCATTTCCTGATGTTCACAGGGGCCCTTCCTGTGTTTCAGTTTGTACCCCTGGCCTCTTGTCCCGTCACTGGGCACCACTAAGAAGAGCCTGGCTCTGTCCCCTCTGCACCCTCCCTGCAGGTACTTATATACACTGATGAGATCCCCCTGAGCCTCCTCTTCTCCAGGCTGAAGAGTCCCAGCTATCCCAGCCTGTCCTCATGAGACATGCTCCAGTCCCTTCATTGTGTTCATGAACCTTCACTGGACTCTCATCCACTAAGTCCACATCTCTCTTGCTCTGGGGAGCCCAGCACTGGACACTGTGCTCCAGGTGCAGCTCCACCCATGCGGAGCAGAGGGGAAGGATCCCCTTCCTCGATCTGCTGGCAATACCCCTCCTAGCGCAGCCTTCTTTGTGGCTAGAGCAACATCTGGGAAGATACACAAGCGGCTACATTAAAGTAGCAGAAGAGTTGAAATGCAAGAACGAAAGTTTCCCATACAACCCTAACTCAGCACATACGTAGAGACTGATCCATCCTACGTGACAAAGTCATGTCCCTCCCACATCATTTGGTTAAGCACTACAACAAGCAAATTAAAAGCCAAAAGCATGATCAGAAACCAGCTTCCTCATTTTGAAGGCTGCACTGTGAAGACCAAGTTCATTTAGGTTGCTGGGTACTTGGGAGTTCCCACCCAGTAAGGCTTAGTAAAGTGATTCTTGAACACCTGTAAGAGCAGCACCACAGAAAATTCACACTGCACTGCACATGGAAGAGTCTGAACACAGCGAGCTAAATTCCGCAATGAATGAGACTGGAGTTACTCACTGCCACTCACCAGACAGGGTCTTCCAACGCACTTCAGATAAGCCCCATGTCTCATTATACTTATAAAACCCAGTGGGGAGAAGTGGGAGGGGACAGCGTAAGTCAGCCTGACCCTTACTGAAGTACTTCACTTTTGTATAAACATCCACTTGCCAAATTCAACAGAAAGTGGGATTTTCCCAAAAATGGCCCAATAGTTATCATCAGGTTAAAACACTTTATCCTCCTGTTTAAGACAGCAAGCATTCTTATTTATGCAGACTTTGAGATAACATTTTTAATTTAAGCCTATGAATTCTGCTTAAGCTTTGGAGTTTAAATCAACCACCAAGGTGTTTAGGTGTTAGGGCTGGATTTTGAGATTATTTATCCTACAATACGTGTCCTTTAAGGAACACTTACTTCAGAACTACAAATACAAGCAAGTTAGCTATTCTACCGAGACACTCGCTGCTGTTCTCCCAGTTCTTCAGAACCCATTTTAACAAGTCTAGGAGGGGCAAGCATTTAGAAAGACAGAACACAAACCCAAGATGCTAGTCACCTCTACTATCATAGCCAAGATCACTTTATCAAATTGCTTATGAAGGGAGAGAAACTTCCTTATTTATTTAGCTGTCTGAAATAAAACTGCTCCAATAACCCCTACACTCAGGCCTTTGCTATCTTACCCAGCAAGAAGAGCAGACTCCCAAACCAGGTGCTCCAACTGCCCTCTGGAGCAGCCTACCAACCTCCAGACTGTGAGAAGTGAAGACCTCTACCTTTACCACTTAACTGGGATCCTTAATTAATACTAACATGATTTTTCACAGTCCTTCCATCAAAAAAGTGGCACTGTATACTCCTTCACCCTTCCCCTTGCAGGTTAGGGTGAAAGACATGTTCGTGTACTACACATTAATTGCAACATAACATCTAGCCCATGTGAGCTGCTGACAACACTGACCACCAGATGCCTCAGGACAAGGAAGCTGTGTATGTATGATAAGTTGTTTCCTAGAAGAACTGTTTCTAGTATTCCCCGATTTCTCTATCAGTAAAGAAATCACGCTTTTTTTAAAGCTGTGTTCTAGTTATCTGCTTACAGATTTAAAATTCAAACAGCTTGCTCCCAATAGCATCACCTTTTAAAGGGTGACAAAGTTCACAAAATACTCTTACTACACTACTAATACTAAATTGCTGCTTTGGAAGGGATGCAAGCTTCTTGCTGAATAACTTAAGTCTTGTTATTGACTTTTATTTACCTAACCCAACAGCTTTTCTTACTAGCAACACATTTATTCTTTGATAAGGCTATCAAAGAGTTACTAGAGAGCTGAAATAGCCCCAAAGTCTACAAAGACACAGTTCTAAACTGACTGAAAACAAGATTTCCACCCTAAATGACTGAAGTTGCCTTTGTGGAATTTATACTTGTTCAAGATGGGAACGCTTCTTGTAAGTATCAGTTGTTGCCTCTTACTAAATTGAGGTCTGCTTTCTGACAAGATATCCCTATTATTTCTCAGAGAAGTATTTCGGATTTCTATGCAGTCACCTGCAAGAATTTCTTTTGCTGCCTTTAATTCCTTTATGAAATGAACACCAAGGGAACTCGGACAAGATTGTTTTCTCACTGGTTACATATGTATGTGTTTTGTGCTATATGAAGGAAGGTTTGTGCATCCATAGGAACGCTTCTGCAATGAGTTAAGGGTGACCAGCAATACAAAGACACCTAATCTCAGGGAGTGTACTTTAAGAAGGAGATGGGCAATAGAAGGGGCTAAGGAGCACAGAATGGCCACAGTGATCCCATGGCTTACTCTAGCTAAGCCACGAGGATGCAGTTTGAAGAGGATAAGAAAAAACAAAAAAGAGGTCAAGGCAGAGAACAGAAGGAGATGAAGATGTTAAGAGCATACTGCAACTACATTTGGGTTGCAAAATTAACATTAAGCTATATTTTGTGAGTGACTAATGATGACAGTCATTAACAGGCAGTCCACTGATGCCCTTAACTCCTGAATTCTTGCCCTGTCTTTTTCCAGCTGTCCTCACTGCAGACTATCCTCCAGTCTTTTCAAACGTGCTGTGTATCAGCCCACTGCCTACACATTTTAGACTCTCTAAAACAAATGAAAATAAGATCCCATGTCACATTACATATTCTCCAACTACAGTATTCTAGCTAGTTACACAGCAATTTAATCAAAACATAATAGATGTCCATACTTAGTACTAACTTAGTGCTTCTAACAGTAGCTAGTACTTGACTGAAAGCTTTCGTAAGGAAAGCTGTGTCAACCTGACAATCATCTTTCCCTTTACTGGCATCATTTCTTCCGTTCTTTCCACTCAGAGTGAAGACTTTCAGCTTCATGCACTAGCAGATTCACTTCTGTCAAGAGATATGTCAAGATACTGCCTTACCTTTCCATCTGTTTCTACAAATGCAGAAGCCTTGAGCTGGACAGAGAAGGTAGGAACTTTTGTGCGTTCAAAAATAGGAGACAGTTATGATGTGCAAGGGAGAGGTACCAGGAGTCATCTGAATGAACCAAAAAGTGTCTGTAATTCTTTTCTCCAACTACATGTGATGTTCCCAGACAACAGAATAGCCTCAGAGTGGGGACACAACGTGAAGGATGCTGTTATTAACTGTGGTATCTGCAGCATTTAATTACAAAGACAGCGTGAAGCTACAAAAATGGAGTGGTCAGAACATGGCCCATGCACAGAAGAGACCAAAAATATTCTCAACTCCCATGGATAGATCTACAAACCATAGATCTACACTTTCAATAGCCAGAAAAAGCAATAAAATTCAATCCCGAGTCTTCTTTTGGGGTGTTTAAAACCTCCTATTTGCATTAAGTAATATGAATACTGCTCTACCAGGCAGAAGATATATTCCAGTGCCCAACCTAATACAGTTCAAAGGGCCCAAGATGTTTTTAGCTACAAAAAAAAAATTAACCTAGTGCAAGCTAGGTAAGTTTTAAAACATGTTTTAGTAGTCCGTGTCATTGAAAGTTTTGTTTTTTAAAAAACAAAAATAATCACCAACATGGAGTTCTGATGTTCCCTTGAAAAAAACAGACTTTTTTTTTTTTAAGATGACAAAGAATCAAAGTAGGTTTAACATTTTTTAAAGGGCACAGCTGTTCCCCTACCTATTTCATTTGTGTGCATTTTGAACACAAATCTTCCATTGTCATGTACTAGGTTTAATTTGGTAGGGCAGTGGCTTTACTTTTAGTTTTAAGTGTTTAGACTCTAAGATGAGGTGGCAAAATGATGTCCTTAGTGTAGTAAGACTTATCTGATCCACAGGCAAAGCTGAGCAGTCTCCCTATGGTCACAGGGAAACTGGACGTCCAGAGCATCCTGTGCCCATGTGCTGCAAGCCAGATGCAGAGTCACAAAATTGAAGTAGTGACCACAGAAACAGTTGACAGCAGGAACGCAGTAGTTTTTACATTCAAAATCCAAATCAGTAATTCATTTCAGCAGAGTAAAATTAAATGAGCATTGGAGGTACCTTTTGAAATAGTTAGTGCTGGGGACCACTGTGATCGTAGAATATCAAGACAAATGCTGCCATTACTGTTAATATTTGGATGATAGATTCTTGTTGTAAATGCAACCTGCAGAAGAAGGAAAATTTCAGTGTAGGCTCACAAATGTACATTACACAACATGGTAATGAATAGATTTATGGTACAAGCCACTCACCTTCGGCGGTTTGAAGGGATAATCTGTTGGGAAGTGAATTGTCAAGAAAAATACTCCACCTTGATAGGGACTGTCATTCTGTTCATGAAAAAGAATCATTGCAGCTTGAGGAGTTATTACAAGAAGACTGGTCATAAAAAGCTATGAACATCAATTCTCTCATACTTACTGGTCCCATTATTGTAGCTTGCCAATGGAACACTGAAAAAGAGAAAGATTTACTTCAGTTTGGAGAAGCTCAAGTAACGAACTACTTAATTCCAGACAAAGCAGCACAGAAAAGTCTATTTTAAAAACAAAGCCTTCTGAAAGGCTGCAGGGAAGCAAGCCAAAAATTTAAACAGAGACAGTGAAGTACTCAACACTCCACATTTACTCGGTTCACGCTTTGGGATTGCTGTGGTACCACAGACATGTTGTGCCCTGCAAAAAAATTTCTTTACAGTAAAAACCCAGATAGGTATAGTTAGCATTTCAGACCCAACAAATTTGTAAGTTCAACTTTGTTGTTTCCAGTGAAGCACCCGAATCAAAGCCCAGTTTCCAATGACTGCCCTCTTAGAGCAAGCTACAGCAAAGGTACAGTATGAACTCATACCTTTCTTAAGTAGGATCTCCCCTACACAAACATCTCTCCTTAGTTAAAAGGAGAGCAAGCCTAAGCTTTGTATACACCATACCTATAAAGAGGTAACCTAAGCCAGTGGTATCTTGATTGAATGTTTAAGCTTAGTCTCCACAGAGGCTTGAAGATTTCATTAAAGCAGCAAGTCTTAAGCGAATGCAAGAATGACAGTTTGCTCAATAATTGGGACCAGGATGTGCTAGTAAACATGTTAATCTAACCAGTAACTTTAGGTTAAATGGACAAAAATTCTCACTCGTATGCATCTGTCCAAGAGAACATCTTAATCTGGTAATACAGAAGATTCATGAAGAATGTCTTTATGCTGCAGAACATAAGGAAAACAATCAAAGCTGTTAATCTGTATGAGGCATGTTAGGAAGTTCTCAGGGTTCCTGCATTCTCCAAAGGCTCTAACACTAGTCTGTGCAAAGAGCACCATCTTAAATGATTTGTGGAACAGTACCATGGGAAGTTTCCCTCCACATGGATGTCAGCTACATTGCATCTTCAGAACTAGGGAGCTGTACAGAAGACTCCAGTTGTTGCAAGGTAAGTCTTCAAGCCACAGAAGTTGAAGCCACCTGCAGCTGTGCACTTAACTTGCAACTGGTGTCTACGGCTTTCAAGACTACCTGTGCCAAAAGTAATTTTTGCCCAGTGTAGTAGTACTTGTTCTAATCTAGCCTGAGCAGTTTTCAATTACACATGGTACAGGCATTACAACCGGGAATGATCTCATACAAGAGGGGGGGAGGGGAACGGGACAAGAAGCAGAGAGGGAACAGCCCTGCCAAGGCAAAGGGAGAAGAGTGTTTGGTTAGAGCAGCAGGTTTGTTACAAAGGGCATTACAGCTGGTAACACCAGCTAGCATTTTGAGAAAAATCAAGACAATGGCTCATGAGTTCATACATAGCGTTCACCCATTTTAAAAAGTTCACAGGAAGCCTGCATCACCTGCAGCCTCCTGAGAAACCTAAAACACATGGACAAAGGGGCAGTAGAAACCCAGCAGTGAAGATTGTGGCTAATCACAGAAAAACCACCAAGAATTTCACATGCATCAGTAGATGCTGGTAAGATTGGTAAGACTGACCGTGACTACACTGAAATACACAGACAGCACAACCTGCATACCTCTGCACACTTGAAAAGAGAAGCTCTTATAAAAAAACTATCATCTTAAACCCAACAAGAAACCACAAAGAAAAATGCTTTCACAGCGAATCTTAACTTTTTACAAGCTGTTTGTTTGGTTCTGAGTTCTCCCCCCTCCCAACTTCCACCCCAGACTCAGGCAAAGTGCTTGTTTAACCTAAGCTTTGGTTTCCCACAACATCCAGTAAAACTTTGATGAACTGAAAGATGGATTTGTCATGCAGAGTGTGTTTCAATTGATTCTTTGCTTTGAAATCAGCCATTCAAAGAGTTATGCACAAAGTAAGGGGGTTGCTGACTTTCAGTAGCTAAGCACAGGTATATGTTTGGAAGCGAAGTAAGCCACTGTATAGCACTCTGAAAGTACACTAGTGTGATCCAGTCCCAAGCATATTTCAGAAACAAAGGCCAGAGGTGGGTGGAAGAGGGCTAGAACTACGACAAGAAAGAAAATCCTGTCTCTACAATTAACAAGGCAGAAACAGCTCTTCACTTTCCAAAGTTTATGAAGTACAGGGACAAGACGCTTACAACTGGGGACAGTTTACATCAGGTGGACTAGCCACAAGATACCACTTTGCAAGCACAACATGTCCTGAACACTGAGAAATGTCATTCTGACAAGGCAACCAAGGCAGACCTAGAGTGCAGGTATCTCCAAGAAGGCACCTTTCTGTTGCTGCCACTGCTATCCACTTCTATACATCCAAAACACTGCTCTCAGTAGTGAAAGTCTTTCATTAGAGGTCTTTCAGAGATGTGGCACGAGAAGACGAATTGAGTATTACTTGAAAGCTTTCCATATTCAGTAGTAAGTTTCCATTATAAGCATTCACCAACTTGAGTTACCACCTCCTCCACCAGACGATCTCCACCTTTGATAGTCTTTGGAAACTATGAAGTAGTTTATCATGGCACAAATCTCACTTGCTAATTTAAGGGAAGAAAAGTCTCAGACTGGCTCTACATCTCAGTAATTTCTCTTCCATGAAACTGGAAGCTTCTTTGAAATGCTATTTTGATAGCAGAAATAAGTTGCGGAGTAACTAGCAGCAGCTTGACATTACTGCTAAAAACCCTCAAAACCAAACATAGCTTAAACTTGTTTGAAAGGATTGCTGAACAGTAACTTCTCCACTAATTTCAGTATTTATTCTTAGATTTCAAGCGCTTTTTTCAATCTAGTCCTAGATTTCTATAGGAAGATATACGTTTCTATACACTTCAGCACTTCTGAATAGCTCAGAAAGGATTCAGAAAGATCTTGGCAGCTAATTTTTCCTTTTACAAAGGACAGCTAAGCTTAGAGTTCCTAGTGCATAGATGGAGGGTTTCCCTACTTAAATATCCCCTACTCTCATGAGCTTGGATACTTCACTGAACAGCACATATGTCAGAGAGACTGCACTGCTGGGCATCCCAGTCAAAGCCTCCAAGTGTTCTTATGTAGCCTTTTCTACATAGCAGAGCTGCTACAAGTACAAACGCATTCCCTCATCTCAGGCATTTTATGCGCCTGAATTTACCCCAAGGCCCATGGTAAAATTATATAGCAAAAGGTGAATTTGCCAGTGTTCTTGTCCCATTGCAAACATCCTACTATCATGCTCATTTAAGCTATGACCAAGAGTTTAATGCCGCTATGAAAAAAACCCCACAGTACTTCACCAGAGAGTGTAAAATCCTAGTTAATATGGAGAAGACTATACAACTTACTAAACCACTGCAAGGCCCCTCACAGAAAACCACCATAAAGTACAGGGCAACAATTAAGTTGCCTTAATCACAGCTAATCAAAGCACACTAGGGAACATTACTTAGAACCAAGATAAAGAAATATCATTATAAACACCATTAAGCTAGGTCACATGATATATCTTGCTCTCATGTACTAGATGACAGGAGATCATCCTATTATAAAACAAAAAATTCAAGGTAGGACTTTAAAGAATAACGGCTTCTTTTTTTTCCCTGCTTTAAACACAGCGCCTTGAGCTTTTACAAGGACAGAATAACAACTCCTAATTATACACCAGGTCAATAACCTTGCACAGCAAAGACAACCAGCCAATGTGTAAGCCAAGACGATCATCTTAGGCTGTCCCCTATATGGAACCTGGCAGGGTCAACTGATTTGAGTACAGTTTTTAAAGATAACAGTACCGTGTGTACTGATGGATGCTCCACCTGCACTTCCTATCTCATACCTAAGCAGCTATGTCCAAATGAAACAAGTTAGTCATCACAGCACAATTCAGACATTCTGACTTTACTTATTGAAAAAGCCACAAGTAATATGCCAAATTGAGTGAAACCCTGCCTAAAAATAAAGAACCAAACCTGGTTTTCAGTTCTTATACTCTGTTGTGCTCTATAATACAACAGCACAAAAGAGATTAAAGAACAACCAATGTTTCCAGTGTTTCTACAACTCATTTGACAACAGTAACTATTTTTTTTAAATACATAACATTACTTCACAAGTCAAGCTTTTATCTACCAACTCGTTTTCCTTCCCTTCACATTTTAACCTCTTATCCCCAAGGACTACATGTAGCCCTCTTACAAAATGCAGTGTTAACTCCTATGTAAAATATAGTTAACCCTGACCTTGCTGTACCAGCATCTAGGATTAGGAGCAAATTGTTTTACTTCTACAGGACTATGTGACTACACTACATATTGTTTAGTTATCAAAGAAGTTCAGAAAGCTGTACAAAGCTGCATGCTCGTTTGTTTGGCCACAGAGCTACTGAAGTTTTACTAACTTCTGCAGACAGCATGCCCAAGGAGAATGACAGAACAGTTACTTTGAAGGGTGCAACAAGATATTTTCAGCACACAGTCGCCCAGTCAACACAATGGGAGTGACTGAGATCTCCAGTGATATACAAGGAAGGTATTAAGGGATACAGAAGGGCACCAAATGCAAGATTAGCACGTGCAGCAAAAGTAACAGAAGGGTTCCTGTTAAGGAACTGGACATCCTGTTTTAGAAGGAAAAGAGTTAGAGACTGCAAGTGTTTGCTGATAGTAGCGTACTTACTGTCATCACCAACAGGCCCTGCTGAACACTGTGCTGGAGGATCACGTGCCAGATCATTCAACTCCTAGAAAACAGGAACATTTTACTTCATTAAATTTCAAATCCAATCATGTTATTGCTAAAAAAAGCTGCTAGTAGCACTTTGGCTATCATTCTTGCTCACAAACATAATGCTCACATCAGTAAGTTTTCTGAAACCACAAGAATGGCAACACCACAAAACTAATAGCCAGGACCCCAGAAAGCAAAGTTGCATCGTAAATCCAGTTTGCACATTTGGCACATGCATCAGTTACCTCTCTAGGTTTCCACAGGCTATTAAGTCACAGCAACCCTCATCAAGTCACAGGGTCTATCAGGTTTGCCTTCATTGATAATAACTTAAGAAATCCCAGGCATTATCCAGGTATTATATACTCCACTACCTTCAGGTCACAGAGAGATAAGGTGGCCTCAATCCAATGATTCTCAGTATCAGCCTTATTTTATCCCCTGTATTGTAACAGCTCCCAGGCTGCTCCAGCTATACAGATCTAGTTTATCATCTAAAGCCCGCGGTAGCCTTTTTGCAGTATACAAACCTTCAATAACCTGTGGTTGTTTCATCTCCAGGTGCATGCACCAGTGAATATAGGTGGTTATGGGGAATAAAACACAAGGCCTTCTGTACCTATAGAACTGCTAGCCCATGAATGGAAAACCTCACTTTTCAAGTACCTGTGTCAGTCAAATTTTCCTCTGAAAAAATCCTATTATGAGTCAATTGTTCTGGCTGAATGGGTTGAGTGATTCATAATATTCCTAAACTACACCAAGTTTCAATCTGAAGCAAAATTTCAGCCCAGATCAGGAAAAGAGTCTGCACTGTCACCAGTTACTCACATTAGCATTTTGCTCAGGAAGTGGACATTTAGTGGGAAGTGCAAATAGAGTAAAAAAAAAAAAAAAAAAATCAAACTTTATCTGCTGTTTCTGGCTCAGCAACTGACCTGCTTTGCATGACAGGCCAAAATATATTAGCTTTTTTCTGTACTAGCTCAGTCTAGAAAGGTAAACAAACACCAGACAACCATTACGAAGGCAACTAAATCGAGCCTTCACAAAATGCTCCGTGCTGTCCCTGGGCCACTGTGCATTCAGCTTTTCACCTCACAGCCTGAAAAGGGTTACCAGCACCAGTCCACCGGGGAGTTTCAGAGACCAGACTTATCTGAAGCTTTTGAGACACAAAGCATTTAAGGACAATGATCAAGACAAGCTGATTGCAAGAAAGGAAAAAGCTTGTTGCTTAATGGCCTTTTGTTATTTACAGGCAGTATTTAAGCTCTTGAATAGATGATCTCTGGGAGCTCCTGCTTCTCCTTCCCATGAATTGGGAGGCCACCACTACCCAAACCCTCTTCTGTTAGAAGGAAGAATGCCGCCTTACACCACACAAGTGAATCTTGGGACTCTTCCCTCAGTAAGCAGTCTCCCAGAAGTCTCACAGTGGAGATACAAAGCTTCACATACCCCGGCTACTGTAAAGCATACCCAAGTCTGATTTTGCTTTCAGCTGCTCCCAACTTTTTAGAAGCCCAGCTGAAAGCCTCCAGACTTGACACCAGACTACTGAAGCTTTTCTAGTGCTCCTACTGAACTTCTTACAGTGTTGACCCAAGCAAACCTTGCTCGCACACTGTGGTTCAACACAGACTCGGACAGGAGTAGATACTGAGCATGCAGCACCTGCTGAAAAGCCTACTTACTCCCGAAGGTGGGGAGCATCTCCAGATATCCTCTGAAGGAGGAAAGCCCTTCAGAGTTGTCTGTTACACATGTCAGTTCAGAGTAGCCAACTTCAGCCATGTGAGGATTCCTTCCTTACCTCCTTATTGCAAGTATCAGCTAGCGTGAAGATCAGCAACGCGCTCACTCGCCACCAGCACACTTCACACCACCCACTGCACACCTCACTGCTTTAACTCCACAACATTAAATATGTCAAGCATCATCCTGAGCAACAGAATAATACTGCTCTACCCTAGAGAACTGCATGTACTATACAAGTTTTCACATAGCAACAGTCTGAAAAATACAGAGTAGCAGACTGCACTGTGCTCTGCTTCAGCACCAGGTAAGCCAAGAGTCGCCCTGTGCAATCGGTGCAGAGGAACATGCAGTTGGTTACACACAACTTCACTGGCACCTGAAGGCCACGCACTTTCTTCATGGCCAAGCTAGTCACGGCTACAAAAACCCAAAGCAAGTCTCCACATGCACAAATTCAGAAGTAAAACAGGAATACACCCGCTCTTTCTAAAGGTGTATCGAATACAGTCTACTTCCAAATGCTATTGGACTCTAATCTTCTGGAAAAGACAATATAATGCTACAGTACTCAAAATCCCACACATATCTATTAAAAACCCACACATCTAAACCTCCCTTACCACATCTCATCCCCTTCACTCCTGTTTTATGTATAAATATGATGCAACAAAGCTAGACTCGGAAGGAGTACTGTTGTAAGAATTCATGTTTTTCATGTAAGACCGTAACCGACTATGGATTATATTTAAGAACCCAGCATGCACCTTCCCTACTATAACAGGGAAATAGTTACAAACACAGGCTGCAGCTTGAGCATGTATTCTGCCAGCTAGTAGAATATACAGCTCCAAATCTGCCCCGACATTCACCCTACGTCCAGAAGCCCAAAAGCTCCGCTTCACCAGACTGGATGAAACCACACACCTTCAGCAATACCATGAGGTAAGCCTCACAACAGAGGCAGAGGCAACAACAACATTCAGTTAGTAGCAGCCCTGTTTCTCATCAAAATACTATTTCTTGCTCTTCACTCTTCAGTTCCAGCTAGAAGGAATACTTTGGTTTTCTGAAGCTGTGTATAGTATCTCACTGGAAAGAGATGACTTACAGTGAACACTCATACCACTTCTCAGTGATGCAGCTCCCACCTAAGGCAGCATTTCAGGTTCTGCTCTATAAATTCACAGATTGAAACATCACAGAGTAAAAGGCCCATGTAAAAAGCAATGCATAAGCTTCTTGCACTTGGAAAAGTTTAGCAACAACTCTCAATTCAAACCCCTGTGATAGAAGACCTCCCAGCTTTTGCAGAACAACAGGTCAGATAACAATGGGGAAGTTTAACCCCCACAAGACGCCTCTGGAGCACAGCCCCTAGCTGCAGTAGAGCACCAGTTGCCTCTGCACACTGGAGAGGCTAACATGTTACTGGATTTACTGGCAGGGCACAGACGACAGCTTTAACATGCCACCCTCTTCAAGCTGCCGACAGGCTAGTAAGACTTCCACTGCTCATTTGTCAGACCTGCAGAGCCAAGTTTAAAAACAGGAATGGTAGCTACACAGAGCTGCATTTACCCAGGTACAAGGGAGGAGCATCCACTGCTGCAGCGCAGTGCCAAGCTTTTGCAGCTGTCCAAGAGGTTATTTTGCCTTTTGAAGACTTCCATGCAGTTTCCAAGGTACTGCTTGCACAACTTCAGACCTAGCAAGGTCTCTGCTTCCAGACCTTGCTGAGGGAGACCAAGAACCAGCTGGTTTGTAACTCAGAACAAATGACTCAGGAGTTCACACAAAACTGGAACTCATAACACGTGTTTCAGCCACAGTTCAGTATCATCTACAAAGCAGCCATTACCACATGTATCAGATCCTAACCTGCAAGGCCTGCTCTATTTCCCTATGATCTGGGAAGGTTTGCCAGTCAATGATCAAGTCTGATCTTGACAACGCTGATTTTAAACCAAAACCTGAAGAAAGCTGTAGCTGGTTACCATTTGAGACAGCCTCTGATCCTTAAGCACATGCACAAGGCTTTGCTTTAGAAACTTAAAAGCAAAGACTCAAGCAGCCTTTAGATGAAGTTTCAGTTTGAGTTACTCAGCTCCCAGGAGGCTACCTCACCACAAATTACCTTCAGATGGAAAACCAACTTACTGAGCTTAAAGTTTCTGCCATCTCCCCTACAGCAAAAACGCCCTTGGAGTTGGGCCCACTGCTGCATATCATACCACTAACTTGACCCATCTTACAGTTAGAAGTATTAGTTAGTTCCTCAGCAAAAATGAGGAAGTGGAAGCATGGTGAAAAGCAAAGCAAGGTTCCAGGTGTCTTAGCCAAAGGCCAAGTTGAACAGAGCTACTGCCATTACATCCATGAACTAGATATCCTAAAAGCTAAAAAAACTCCCACAAGAAACTGACATTTAGGCTCCAAAAGCAGATTTAATTGTGTTTGTAAATTCCCAACAAAATAAACCCCTACTCAGGGGTTCCAGGAAAGCACTTTAAGGAAGATCGAGCATGCTTATGCCACAGGCCCCCTAGCTGTGCTTCCCAAGTCATGAAAGGCATCAGCTGCCAGTGAGGCCTCAGGGCACACAGGAAAGCCAGTGCCACAAGTCTCACTCAGACCCAGCTACCCTCCTCCTGGGAGTCTACTTCCCAGCAGCTAGTACACTGCATTTTAAATGGACCTTGATCAAGGAGTTCACAAACTGCACCAGAAGTTTTTAAAGCACCAAACACCAGTGTTTTAAGTCTTACCTTAAATTTTAAGCCTGCACATTTCAAGTCATAATTAGTTTTAATTGTAAACTCCAAAGACATTTCTTAGAGAAGTTCAAATTTATTGCTCTAGACAACAACTCCCCCCTCAGTCCGACACGTCCCTTCTAAAAACTGCTCTGTCCAGAAGATAAGACTAGTTTTAAGGACTAAGTTAATGCTAATACAGCCTTTAGTAAGAATAACCAACAAAACTGACAACATCAAGAAGCCAATCAAGCAAGTAAAAAACCAGCACCCTTTAGCAGTCAGTTCCTGCAATTTTAATAAACCTTGGTACACAGTAGAGTTCCCCAAACACACTCCAACACACTAGATGTATGCCTCCAAACAAAGATTATCCAAAGTCCTTTTAGCTTGGACTCCATGGTCTTTCCTCCCTACTCCGGTTGGGGCTGTTTTCAAAGAGACCACATCATTAGCTTGATTAGAAGCCTAATTTTTGCTTCAGATTGCTGCCGTAAGTGAAACAAGTTTTTACTCTTACTTCAGCAAGTTTATTTGCCTGAAGCCCCTAAACCCTTCTGTGACAAGCAGTCTAGGGCTACGTTACAAAAATCATGATTTATCTAACCAAAAAGGAACTTCCAGCCACTTAGCCATGAATTGTTAGGAGCTTTCAACAGAGCAGTGCCAAGCAATACAGCATCAGGGCCAACAGCACTCTGCCTTACTTCAGCAGCAGGACCACAGTGCCAAGAAGCAGCTCCCAGCTACCTGCATAGGTCCAATGCAGATGTTAGGTTGGGCAAAAGCCTGCTGCACATTCCTTAGGCCAGCAGGTTCCACCTTCACCTGCCACTGAAGGCACTGCGTAGGGCAACGCATAACAGCCTATATCCACCACACATTTTGCTCAACTCTGCTCTCTACTTGCCAAGCAGAACCTCTGTATGAGGCAGCACTCACACAGGCGCACCAAGGTCAGATCACCGATTCTCTACATCATCCCTAGGTGCTCTCCTGGCCTGCAGGACTTTTGCGATCCCAGAGCATCTGCCATTTTAAGGCTACTGCCCTTACTAACAGAAGCATTTTAATCTTCAGAAAGATTTTAATCCCTTCCCTTTGACAGTCTGCTTTTTCAATACTTGAAATGGCTCAGATCTACTGACTTTGACTTCTTACAAGACCCAGCAAAAGAAGGCAAGCAGTTAAGTGAGTAGCATGAGAAGAGTCAAGCTGCATGAAATACAGGAATAATCAAGATATATCAGAGCCTGTTTATAACATGTAACTGTCACTTTTTTTTAAATCAAATAGCACGAAGACCAAAGCAACAACTAACTTCCTCCTGGTGTGGAATCCGAGTATCAAAAAGCCTAGCTAGCTAACAGACACTTAACCAGTATTCTCTGTACTAACAACACCAAGATATTTAACACAGATGGGCTGTGTTGGCAGCTCCACAAACACAGCAAGAGGCCATAGTGGAAGAACCAAGTTGTTCCCGTTGGCTGCTGTAAAGCAGAATTGGTAGCGCAGAAATAACACAAAGTTTGCTCTGCACAGGTAGCATGCGTACAACTCTGGGAATACTAACATTGTTCAATTAGCCATTCAGTCTAACACACCCCAGCCATAGGTGGCGTTCATTTTGGCAGAAGTGATACTTAAGCATCTCAGGAGGTCGAACAGCTCCAGACTACAGGCAAACACATTGCCTTCTGCAGCTGAACAGGGACATCTATGGAATGCATAGTTCAGTTCTGCAAAGCATCACCTGCTTTTTGGGCCTCTACTTTACAAGTAGTAATAAGCCTCCACTCCTCTGCTATAAGAAAGTGTTTTCCAGGGCTGGAGCACAGCTTCTGATTTCCCCTTCCCCCTCACTGTAGGATCCATCAAGCAGTTCATATGGGGGAACCCATAAAAGACAATGAACTAGCCTTTTACTTGCTTTCCCATTCAAAGACCTCCAAACAGTGCCCTAGTTATTCAGTCATAGGTAACACATTTCCTAGATAAGCACCACAGATGGGGATGCAGCTGAATCCAAAGCTTCCTTAAAATGGAAGCCATTCATTATAGCCCTCCAGCATCACTCCCATCCTACCCCTGGATACCTTTACATTTCTTATAAAATATATCCATAATAAAATAGATCACTTTATAAAAATAAGGCAAAACTGTTAAGCTTCATTGTTATCCCCACACTTCACAGGGACTCTGGCTGGCATTGTTGCCCAAACATTTCTCACTAAAGTTCCAAGTTTCAGACCTGTGAGCCAGTAAGCACCTAAGCAAGAATTAAGAACACCATTGCCTGAACGACTGCAGTGAATAATACAAGCAGCAATCTGATAGTAGGTCTCAAGTCTCAGCTCTTTCTGAGCATCTGCTTAAAGAACAGCTGCTGCTGTGTACAGACGCATTATCTCAGCTCAAGTCTCTGGACAACCCCAAGAGCAACTGTCCCACCAGAGACATGCTGGGACAGACCATGCAGGTTCTTGCACTACGTCATGCACCAGCAACACCACTACTTACCCAGCTGCAAAAAACTTCTTGTTCTGCCCCTCTTCTAGCCCAGAAGAGTTCAACATGCAAGCGCCATTTCAGGTAACACCATAAGAAAGGTTTACTCTTGGGACTTCCTGGTTGTTTCCACGTTCTCATCCCTACATTATCCAAGGACACAAAAGTTTTGGAGAAAATCTCATAGTCTGCAGTTGGGCATAAAACCCAGACTGCTGAGCACAAGTGCCAGTGGCAAAATTGACACCCGAACACTGATATATCGAGACGTAATACCCTCTAAAAATGCCTAAGCAGCAGCTTTCCTTCCCATCGATTCTTTGTACTCAAGTCTATCGGGATTATTCCTACTTGATCCACATTCTGCAGGCTTTTGTTCTTGCCACAAGGTGCAACAGCAAAGGTCAGAAACTTGCTGTTCCTCTTGTTATCCTGACAGAGATGGTCACTATGCGCAAGATACCACTGCTTTTCCCAGAGACCAGAACAAAAACAAGATGATGATACACACACTCTCCACAGGGTTTGTACAGCTGGCGTGTAAACAACCAGTGATTATTACTTAAGCAAGACAACCGCAGTAACTCAAATTAAGATTGCTCCTTTCTAGTCTGTAGCTTAACTCCCATCTAACTTTTAAAGCACCCCAACTGCTAGAACAATCAGTTTTATTTTCCTTCGCATACTTTGTTTGTTGGAAACATTGCCTACAGCCCTGTCATCCCCCTTCTCCTCAACAGCCACCACACTTACTCCACTGAAACACTTGGTACTTTGCAGAGCTCAATACAGACCACTGCTTTAGCGATGCTCTCACTACTGCCCAAGGCTTTAAGAGACTCTTGTAACCTTACACAGTCCCCATTATCCCTCAGGATTCTTTATCTTTGAAAAGCAGCATGAAGAATCAGCCCACAAGCACTCCATGTTAACAAAGACTCGACACATTCAGCTTCTCTCCTGTTAAAAACCACAGACTAGAAACAGAAGCGCTGTGAGAGCGCCGAATCTTGAACCTCAGCATGCACTAAACTACAATAAGGCAGCTTTCCCCACTTCCTGAGTTACCCGATAGAAGATATACCCTCCCCACAGAAGCCCTGTACCATCTGTGTCATCATGTGTGTCACCATTGTCCCCCTCCCCCACACCCACATTTACCCTGTTCAGCACTCACTGTCATGTCTCCTAGGTCTGTTCCAATGGCAGGCCCACAACCCGCTCCCAATGAGGAAGCGCTCTTTCAGAACACCTGCAAGCCCACAAACACACTGGGGAACAGTCTTCACAGTGTACTGAGTACTGCTGAAGTGACAGAATGTTGCAGACAAGCAATACCCAGCTGGGGCACAACTTCCTTATGCAACCCGCTACCATACACTTATCTGGAAATTTCAATACATTAAAATTATACTCAAAATCCTTCCCTTTCAAGCTCTACTTATTCCACAAGCGTAAGTAAGCCTTCAAGCGCTCTTCAATTTTCTTCTCCACCTTAGCTTTCATTTGATCAGTACAACAACGAAGCTTCACAAAAACGTCAAGATAACCTACAATCAAAGCAAAGATGTTAACACATAACCCAAATCTGACACTATATACAAAACAGAGACAACCAATTGATTTTAAATATTATGTAGCACGTTTACATCTGGTTGTAGACAAAAATTAGATTTATATACTAATCGAGACCAGAAACCCTATGGGAGGACTGGCTTCTACACCTCAGCCTTACATGGAGACTCCAAACTGACAGCTACCTATTTTGTGGGGAAAAGGATATAAACTCCCTTCCTGACTTAACAAGGTAATAAAAGTGTACTTCAGTAAGTCTCTTTTTTTTTCCCCCCCGGTAAAACATACTACGACAATCAAGCAAAGTATGGTTTAAGACTCAGCAGCAGTGTTTTTCTAGAAGGCCAAGACACCAAGTGCAGTGCACCTGCTGCTCGGGAGGAGAAGGCATCTTGCATGCCTCTCCCCACAAGTCTACTTGATGACTCAGGTTGTAGAGCACCACTGGCTCCATTAAAACAATAAATCACGCTATTGTGACTAGTCGGTGGCGGCAAGTTTACTATGCTTAGCCCTACCGAGATCGTCACTCCTCAAGGAAGGGGAAGCAGCTCCCAAAGGAGCTACGCCAAGAACTTCCAGGCGGGCAGCCTTCCACTCCTCCGGGCACCTTCTCCCAAGACCGGCGGCCCCCGCTCCAACGCGGGGCTCCTCGCCGCCCCCAACCCTGTCCGCTTCCACGCCCGGAACGATTACCGAGGGCGAGGAGCGTCCCCCGAAGCCGCCGCGGCCGCTGCCCACCCCCGGGCCCACCACCCTGCCCTGCCCCGCCGCCGGCGCCCCCTCGCGGCCCCGCCGCCCGGTGGCCACGTTGCTCCGGAAGGGCCGCCTCGGCCTCCCCCTCAACCCTCCCCAGGGAGAGAGCACGGACCGCCCGCCCCCCCCGGCGAGGAACTACCTTCCCCGGGGAAAGGAACAAAGCGCCCCGGCGGGCCGGGCCAGACCCCCCGCGCCCAGGAGGAGCTTCTCCCCCGCTCCCGCATCTCCCAGCACGGCGGAGCCGCCTGTCCCCTCAGCGCGGGCCACCCGTAATCCCCATCCCCAACAGCCCAGGCCGGCACGGGAGGGACCCCGTGCCGCCGGGGCAGGGCCCGGCCTTCCCTCTCTCCCGCCAGGCCCGGGGCGGCGGCAGCGGCCTACCGGCGTTATGTAAGGCGAGGGCCCGGCCGGCACGGCGAGGCCGGACCCGGCGGGGGTGTCGGTGCGGCGGGGCCCTGCCCTTACCTTGTGGATTCTCTTCAGCGCCATTGTG
>VFFE01005291.1:182379-254591 GCA_008921705.1 Burhinus oedicnemus
GTGCAGAACTCTCCAGAAGGGGAGGGGGAGAGCGCGGAAGGATACGGTGGCTGCAAGAGGAACAGTGTGCGTAGCGGAGCGCGTGACGGTAACTTCTCGCGAGAAGTCGGGGCGGGAAGAAGTCCCGGTTGCGCCGCCGCTGTGGGGCTGGTGAGGGCCTGAGGCTCAGGCTCAGGCTCAGGCCCGGGCTCAGGCCCGGGCTCAGGCTCAGGCTCAGGCTCGGGCTCAGGCTCGGGCTCAGGCTCAGGCCCCGGGCTCAGGCTCGGGCTCAGGCTCAGGCTCAGGCCGGGGCGGGGGGCCTGGGCCGGGCTTCGCGCCCCGGCAACTTTCGCCGGGAGCTGCCGCCTCCTCTGCGCCGCTCCCTGCCCGCGGGAGGTGGTGGCCGGCCCCAGGTGCCTGGGCTGAGGCCGCACAGGGCCCGAGGCCCCTTCCCGGAGGAGGGCTGGGGCCTGTGCGGCACCGGCTGGCGGTGTGCCTTACCCGGGGAGGCTGGGAGGGCATCCGGGACAGGCAAAGGCCCTCCGGCAACACGTTAAGTGGTACTAAGAGCGATGCTGGTGACACTTTGTACCTGGCCGGGGTGGTGTGGGGCTTAGCATCCCTTCCCCGGGGGTAGTGCTGGCACAGGGCTGGCATGTGGTGATTCATTTTTAGGCCTGGGAGGACACGTGGACAAAGTGCACCAAGTAGATCACAGCATGGCTGCATAATAAAGGTTTGAACCATTGAACAGGCTTTTATTTATATACCAGAGTATCTGAAATACCAGGCTTACTGACCATACCAAAACCACAGTGCTGAGTGAAGAACACAAGGTGAGCAACCAAGTGCAGGACTTGGGACCCTCCAAGTGTGGAAGAAAAATTAATTTCCATCCAGGATCTCCATAGAGAACACTGATATGGACAAAAATAACAATTGTTCTCAGGTGATGGAGCAGCTTGTATCAGAAAAAAGGTCACCAAGCAATCTTTTTGATGACTACTAGCGACCTGAAGCGTTCTGTGCACCTTCAGCAAACTTCAGAGCCCCATAACCACAACCTGTTTGTGTAGCTGCACAATCAAAGCATGAATGGGCAGTTGCTGTGAACAGCCAGCTAGGAAACAAAAGAGCAACTTCTCTTCAGGTCTGAATCATCAGAAACTGAGCAAAGGAGGCTGGGAACAGGACACTGCTTTGGACAAAGACTTTGTGGACACTTGTTCAAACAAGGTACCTCTGCAGGGGAGTTCAGCCTAACAACCAAACTGCCCACATGTACACAAACCCATGGGACATCTTGTTTTAAAATTACATCAAATTGGAGTCTTTTCTGTTGGTCCTGCTTCTCTTCCCATTGCTGGCTTTGGATCATGAATTAGGATTGGACACTTGCCTCTCTGTCTGAGGCTTCTGGTGGCCAGTACCCTGTGCACCCTTCCAAGTTGGCAACCCTGCTACTGAGTTGCGTAAGAAAAATGCCAAGAACATTTTTAATCGGGGTTGGAAGTCGTAAGGCTTTCCAAGAAGGGATCAGGTTTTGTTCCTTTACAGGCGCTTGTAGGAGAGCCTGGTTTCCTCTTGTGTAACTAACATTTTTAGTGTAATATACTACAATTTTCTGCTATTGCCTGTCTTCTCCTCACCTAGTACTGGAGCAGGGTTGTTTTCCACTGTTCTTGTCAATCCCACACCTCCTGTGCATCTTTTGGCAGAGTGGGATGAAAGGCTTAAACAGGAGACTTCAGAGGTAAGTAAAATACTCAACTCCAAGCAGCAAGAAGCAGCTCTGGGCTTGGAGCTCAGCTCCAAAACTTCATCTGGGGTCAGACTGTCCCTTTGCTAAAGCCCCCTTCTGCAAGCTGGTCCCTGTAGCTAGCAGAGCTACCCACAGGATTAATTTGCTTGCTGCTTTTGAATGGGCAAGGTTTGGAAACCCCACGCTACTTCTCATGTGCTGGCAATGACAAAGTCATGCCTGCCTGCTCCTGCCTGCATGGATGCTGCTCGCTGTGGTCAAGGTGGAGGTGAGGATCTCCAGCAGGGCTTGCCCTGGCCTCTCAGGAGCCTGGGGACTGCTACCTCTCAGCAATAGTTGTGGTCTGTTCTCTTGCTGACTTGTTGCCAGCCTCTCTGCAACAATTCAAGATTTCTTTTTTGATGGCTTTAGCATAGGGTGTGTTTTGAATTAATTTCTATTTCCTTCTCCACATTTGGGGTGGAGAAAATAAATCACAGATTCATAAAAATAGTTTTCTGGTGGGTTTTTTTTTTTCAACTACCTTGGTTCATTTTGTGGCTTCTTGCTCTTTTTCCCTCTTTTCCGTTGCCTTTTGAGTTGCCAGACACTCCTTGATTGCAGAAAAGCAGACTACAACCGTGCCCCAGCTCGTTGCTCTACCACCCCCAGGAGCCTACTGTCCCTTCTTGCCGCACCAGTCTCCACGAGCACAGGGAGCTGGAAATGCACAAACACTAATCCCAAGTAGTCCTGGTCCTTAAGGCTCCCCCCAGTCCTGGAGCAGAGGCAAAACTGCTTTTCTTCCACTGTTCTCCGCTTTCCTCTTTTATTGCCCAACCAGTGCCTGATCCCAGTCAGGCAGCCTGATCCTGCTTACTGGAAGTGAGATCGCAAATTCCTCTTTACTAGGAGATGCTGCCTTGGTCCTCGAGAGCAGTACGGCCATGATAGCTTTGCTCCTCACTTGGACCTGGCCCATCTCCCGACAGGCCAAACACCATGTCTGGAGCTGCAGTCCTGCCGGGGACTGCTGGGAGCATGAAAGGCTCCCTCTCCTCGGACATTATCTCTGGAAGTACCATTCTCATTGTTTCTGGGGCGGTTTTCAAAATACCTTCAAGTCACAGCCTCCGAGGGCTTCACTTCTCAGAGTTCTGCACATTAGCCAAGATTAAAGTCTTCTTTTTCCTATATTCTCAGGGAAAGTGTTGGATTTTGTCCCCAGATTGGAAAATTATTTTTGGCTCAAGTAGCAACAGAAACTGGCTGGCTGGCTACTTTTTCCTTGTCAAGCTTTGAAAAGTCCTCTCTGAGTAATAAAGCATCGTAAAACTGAATCCAGAGAATAAGCAATTTTGAAAATAAAAAGAGAGAGGAAAATAGTTTTGTTTGGGTTTTAGTACCAGGGATAACTATGATCTGCTCTTTCTTACCAGATGGACGTGAACTTCTCTGAGAGATAAGAAATGGAGGTAGAAAATTAATTTTCATTGTTGTTGTTCACAAGGTCAGTCCCCTTAAGTTTGCTGAAAGGCAAATCTCAGTTGCAGCTTCTGAGACCTGGCCTGTAGCTGTACGCGGATAGATGTTAACTCGCTGCAGGGAGCTGAGGACTGGGCCGTGTCTTACCCAGAAGGTATCTTCCTCAACAGTCACAGGTAGATCTTTGTCTGATGTGGCAAGAGATTAAATGTTTTCCACTGGGGCCTGGACATGTCTAAAAATGCCATGAGATGCAAGAAAGATCAGGCACAAATAAACATTAACCTAAGATCACAGGGAGCAGAGCCAGGGAATACTTCGCCTTGTTGAGCTTGATGTCAGGGTTTCCCCTCCTGGCTTTTCACCCCATTGCACTATGATTTTCATGTCCTCCTCCTCTTTCCTTTCTCTCTTTGCTAAGATTTGTTGTTTAGATTTCCCCTTCATGGTCCTGTTTGCAGCACTTTCTCACTGCCTGTCTCCCTGCTGTCTCTTGATTTCTACTTTCTCTTGTTAGGACTTCCTTATCCCACCTGCTGCCTTTCTGTCTTGCTGCCCTTCCACCTCACCTGTGACTTTTGCAGGTGTTCTCCTGCAGGTTTCAGTCTCTTCCCACTCCTGCCCAAACATGAAGACAGTGGGATTGATCCATATGCACTTTTCTGTATCCCACATGAGATCATATCCAGGTCCTCTTCTCCAGAAGGATGAGTTCTGCTCTGCAACACCAGAGAAGATGATTCGGGCTGCATCTGCTATGAAAATTCACAGCTGGTCCCCATCCATAGCAGCCCCTGCTGCAGAGACAGCTTTCCTTGTTAGGCAGATGCTGTCTCCCCACGCGAGTTGCTGCAGCTTTCTGCCTTCTCTCTCCCAGGGAGAGAGTTGGTCCTGCAGACCCAGGGCGTTGTTGGGTACTGTGGTCACTTGTCCCGGGGGCACCGCTGTGCTCTTAGCTTCCATTCCAAAGAGAAGCCCTGAGTGATCTGCTGTCTGTGCCTGCCAACATCACCCTGTGCCAACATTACCCCGTGCAAAACAGCAGAGCATCACTGGAGGAGTTAGCTGAGCCCTGCCTTACACTCAGATGACTCCTGCCTCCATGTGCCTTTCCTTCACCATCTTCCTCTGATCAGCTCTGCTCAACAGGGTCAGGCTGCAGTGCTGTATTAGGGAAAAAACTAGATGTCCTTCGGCAAAGGCACAAAAATTTAAAGGAGTATAAACTTCGTAGCCTAGCTCGCTAAATCTGATTTGTCTGGGCTTCAGTAACCAGTGAGGCCTTTGTTAGAAGATGAAAAAAGATAGCTCTAAAGAAGGTGTCCTGGTTTCAGCCGAGATAGAGTTAATTTTCTTTCTTGTAGCTGGTATTGTGCTGTGTTTTGGATTTAGCGTGAGAATAATGTTGATAATACACTGATGTTTCAGTTGTTGCTGAGTAGTGCTTACACTAAGTCAAGGACTTCTCAGCTTCTCATGCCCTGCCAGCAAGAAGGCTGGAGTTGCACAAGAAACAGGGAGGGGATGCAACCAGGACAGCTGACCTAAACTGGCCAAAGGGATATTCCATACCATATGATATCATGCAACAATAAAACTGGGGGGAGTTGGCCGAGGGCATGGTGGCTGCTGCTTGGGAACAGGCTGGGCATCAGTCAGTGGGCGGTGAGCAATTGCATTATGCATCACTTGTTTTGTATATTCTATTATTATTATTATATTATATTATTATTATTATTATTATTATTATTATTATTATTATTATTATTTTCCCTTCCTTTTCTGTCCTATTAAACTGTCTTTATCTCAACCCACAAATTTTTACCTTTTTTTTCCGATTCTCTTGCCCATCCCACTGCGGGGGAGTGAGTGAATGGCTGTGTGGTGTTTAGCTGCCTGCGGGTTAAACCACAACAGAAGGTAAGACACAACTGGAAAATGAAAAAACTCACACTTCACCAACGTTGGGCAGATGTTAGTGGGCAAGCTCCAAAGAAAAAACTTCCAGAAAAATGGATGTGAAGGAGTGGAGAAAGTTGATTGAAGGGTTGGGGAGAAGAAGGGTCTGCCTCTGCCCCTTGGCAAACAGCAAAGGACCTGCATCCCTTTCTGCAGCCATGAACTGAGGAGAATTGCTTGTCTCCATAGTTGCTAAAATTCTTGTGTCTTTAAAAAACAGATGCCGAGGCCATTTTTTCCCCTTGCTGATTAGTGTTTCCTCCAGGAGCAGCTGAAGCACTGTATGTTGACCTGAGGGCAGAAGAGCTGGTGTAGTGAAGGCTCTTTGCAGCTATAGGCAGCACAGCTCCTGTCCCAGAGGTGCTCTGCCCAGCAGTACCACCCGAATGTACAATTTCACACAAATTCTTCCCTCTGCTGTACCCTGCAGAGTAATTTACCAATGGGAGAGCGAGCCAAGGGCCAGTCTAGTTCACCCATAGAAGCAGGAACCATGGAAATTACAGTGCAGAGGCTTGCAGATCCTGGGGTGAGTTGGCCAGGCTAGCAGCTAAAAGCCTTTCAGTCTCAGAGGGGATTCATTGGCACCTCAGTTCAAAGCATTTCTTAAAAAAAAAAAAACATCCTTCTGTGCTGAACTTATATACATAAGTTGTCATGTATGTCCCATGGAGGCTCGCACCACATAAAACACACTTTTTCCTTCTCCAGCTGCAAATCCTAGGCTTGACTGTACTCAGATGCCAGGGCAACCTGTAAGTCAGCTATAGTATTGTTTCTCCATTGTCCTCTCCATCGAGAGACCAGACTGATCAGTATCCACAGCAACAGTTATCAAGGAGCTAATTCTGTGGGTTTTCAGCCCAGATGGAAGAGCTCTAGAAATGCTCTTTTAGTCTTGGCCCAATTCTGCGGAGTATGTGTCCAAGACTGTGTCTCACTGGAACATGGGAGATCACAACCAGGAAGAAAATATGTAGAATCATTTCCAGCCACGAGTTTTGAAATCTGAAGATGTGTTTTACTATAAAATGATTGGACTCCTTTCAAAACTGGAATCAGAAACTTGGGAACAGTCAGGGAGCCCTGAGTTTATGATGGTATATGGCAGGAAGGTGAAACTGGCCACCTGAGCGCAACAGAGGTGCCGTCCATCACCCACTAAGGCAACAGAGCAGCAAGGTCTCTGCTAATCTCTCCTCTGGCATCAGCTGTCCCAAGCTTGAACATGGGAGTCAGTTCAACCCTCAAACCATGACCAAAAGATCGCCGAGTGCAGGAACATAGAAGATAGGATTTCTCCTAACACATCATTATGAATTCTTCCAGTCTAATACCCTGCTGCAGAACAACCTGGGATCTTAAACTTCAGAGAAAGGCAAAGAACAAACTGAAACAAGCACAAAGCAAAATCCAGGAGTTACCACCACCACCTTGTCCACAAGAAAATTTCTGACGGGTAAGGCATTGCTGTAGGCTGAAGGTATCATAACTGTCAATCTCAGTGACACTTTCTTTCATGTCACGGAAGAGGCACGGTGCCCATCTCTAGCTCTCTCAGGATTCTCGATATCCTGGACCTGTTGTAACAAGCTTCTCCTAGCAGGACAGAACCTTCATCCTTGTGTATTCTTATGCATCCTAAGTTCTGGCATTGGAGGCAGAAGATACAAATTCACAAATGGCTTTAAATCATCTAACTACAAACTGTTGCTGTAAGAAGCAGTTCTGTGCCCCCCGGCCCCGGCAAGCAAATGACTAGCTGTTCTCTGATATGCAGCTGTGCTTCAGTTGGATCACCTGATGCAAAAGTGACTTCTACCTTCACCCAGGGTTATTTGGCACCCAGAACTCTGAGCTGATCTGGTTCTTTTTGAAATCACTCATGTCAACACAAGGAAACAGGCTGGAGGAAGCCCTCCAGAAGAGGACAAAACCACCTCTTTCACAGACAGCCTATGGTGCATTATGGGCCAGGTCAGCTCTTCTGGATGCTCCCAAGTGTAGAAGTTGTCAGGCTGTATGTTAAGGAGAACCTTAAAAGTATAGAAGTCAACTACGGCGACTGTGGAAGCCCTATCAAATGCCTCTGGGTCAAGATCAGAGGCGTCATCTCCAAGGGGGATCTTACAGTATGCATCTGCTACTGACCTCCAAACCAAGACAGTAAGGCCAACAAAGCAATAGTTGGGTCACTTAAGCAAGCTTTGGGTCAACAGAACCTGGTGCTTATGGGTGACTTCAACTACCCAGACATTTGTTGGAAGAACGATACAGTTCCTGAAATGTGTAGAGGGCTGCTTCCTCATAAAAATGTTAGATGTGCCATCCAGGAATGAGGCACCGCTGGACTTGCTACTCACACAGAAAGAAAACCTGCTTCGTAATATCTCGGTTAGTGATAGCCTTGGCTGCAGCGATCACAATATTGTGGAGTTTAGGATCCTGCTGAGGATGCTCAAGGTTAGTACTAAGACCAAGGTTTTAGATTTTAAAACAGCAGACTTCAGCTTGCTCAGACTTCAGTTGAGAGAGGTTCTATGGGAAGCTTCCATGGAGCTAGTGAGTGCTGGGAGTTTTTCAAGAACACTCTCCTGGAAGCAGAAAAACAGTTCACCTACTTTAAAGGTAAGGGAAATAGGCAGAGCAAAAGATGCCCTCAGCTTAACTGTGGCCTTCTGAGTCTGCTCAAAACCAAAAGAGAAGCGTACCAGAGATGGAAAAGTAGACAAATACCCGTTAGAACTAGAAGGGCATTGCCAGGGTGTGCAGAGATGCAGTTAGAAAAGCAAAAGCTCAGCTCGAATTGAAATTGGCCAGAGATGTCGAAAACTACAAGAAAGGGTTCTTCAAGTATGTAAACAACAAGCAGAAACAGAAGGAAAATATTGGTCCGCTGTTAAATAGGAGAGGTGAGTTAGTCACCAACAATGCTGAAAAGGCAGAGGTTCTCCACACTTTCTTCACCTCTGTCTTTACCAGCACTGTGGGGCCCCAGGCCTTGGGAACAGCAATCCAGGTTGATGCAAACACAGACCCAGCACCAGTGAAGGAAGAGCTGGTTTGTGAACTATTACAGGAGCTTGACCCCTACAAATCGATGGGCCCTGACCATATCTTCCCGAGGGTGTTAAGGGAGCTGACTGACGTTGTTGCGGGGCCACTCTCCATAATCTTTAAGTCATGGAGACTGGGCGATGTCCCAAGAAGACTGGAAGAAGGCTAATGTTACCCCCATCTACAAGAAGGGATTAAAGGAGGATCCCCAGGAAATTATAGACCCATCAGTCTTACTTCAGTCGCTGGGAAAGTTATGGAATGAATCCTCTTGGGGGCTATCACAAGTCAAATGAAGCACGTGATTGGGAAAAGCCAGCATGGATTCACCAAGGGCAAATCGTGCTTGGCAAACGTGATTACCTTCTACAACAAAGTAACCTGCTTGGTTGTTGTGGGGTAAGCAGTGGACAGTGTCTACCTGGATTTCTCCAAGGCTATCACAGAATCACAGAATGGTAGGGGTTGGAAGGGACCTTTGGAGATCATGTAGTCCAACCCGCCTGCCAAAGCAGGTTCACCTAGAGCAGGTTGGACAGGAATGCATTCAGGTGGGTTTTGAAGATCTCCAGAGAAGGAGACTCCACAACCTCACTGGGCAGCCTGTTCCAGTGCTCTGTCACCCTCAAAGTAACAAAGTTTTTCCTCATATTCAGATGGAATTTCCCATGTTCCAGTTTGTGCCCATTGCCCCTTGTCCTGTTGCTGGGTACCACTGAAAAGAGTCTGGCCCCATCCTCTTGATATCCACCCTTTAGATATTGATAAGCATTGATGAGATCCCCTCTCAGTCTTCTCCAGGATAAACAGACCCAGGTCTCTCAGCCTTTCCTCATCAGAGAGGTGCTCCATTCCCTTGATCATCTTTGTAGCCCTCCACTGGATCTCTCCAGCAGTTTCTTGTTTTTCTTGAACTGGGGAGCCCAGAACTGGACACAGTACTCCAGATGTGGCCTCACCAGGGCAGAGTAGAGGGGGAGGATGACCTCTCTCAACCTGCTGGCCACGCTTTTTTTAATGCACCCCAGGAGACCATTGGCCTTCTTGGCCACAAGGGCACATTGGTGGCTCATGGTCAACTTGTTGTCCCACCAGCAATCCCAGGTCTTTCTCCACAGAGCTGCTTTCCAGCAGGTCAACCCCTAACCTGTACTGGTGCATGGGGTTATTCCTCCCTAAGTGCAGTACTCTACACTTGCCCTTGTTGAACTTCATTAGGTTCCTCTCCACCCAACTCTCCAGCCTGTCCAGGTCTCGCTGAATAGCAGCACAGCCTTCTGGTGTGTCAGCCACTCCTCCCAGTTTTGTGTCATCAGCAAACTTGCTGAGGGTACACTCTGTCCACTCGTCCCAAGACTGGACCCAGCACTAACCCCTGGGGAACGCTGCTAGTTACAGGCCTCCAACTAGACTCTGCGCCTCTGATCACAACCCTTTGAGCTCTGCCATTCAGCCAGTTCTCAATCCACCTCACTGTCCCCTCATCTAACCCACACTTCCTAAGCTTACCTGTGAGGATATTATGGGAGACTGTGTCAAAAGCCTTACTAAAGTCAAGGTAGACAACATCCATAGATCTCCTCCCATCCACCCAGCCAGTCATGCCATCATAGAAGGCTATCAGATTGGTCAAACATGATTTCCCCTTGGTGAATCCATGTTGACCACTCCCGATGACCTTCTTTTCCTCTACATGCTTAGAAATGACATTCAGAATGAGCTATTCCATCACCTTTCCAGGGATGGACATGAGGCTGACTGGCCTGTAGTTTCCTGGGTCATCCTTCTTGCCCTTTTTGAAGACTGGAGTGACATTGGCTTCCCTCCAGTCCTCAGGCACCTCGCCTGTTCTCCATGACCTTTCAAAGATGATGGAGAATGGCTTAGCAATAATATCTGCAAGCTCCCTCAGCACTTTTGAGTGCATCCCATCAGGGCCCATGGATTTGTGGATGTCAAGTTTGCTTAAATGATCTCTAACCTGATCCTCCTCCACCAAGGAAAAGTCTTCCTTTCTCCAGACTTTTTCTCTTACCTCCAGGATCTGGGATTCCTGAGGGCCAGCCTTAGCAGTAAAGACTGAAGCAAAAAAGGCATTCCATAACTCCACCCTCTCTGTATCCTCTGTCACCAGGGCACCCACCTCATTCAGCAGTGGGCCCACATTTTCCCTAGTCCTCCTTTTGCTACTGATGTACTTGAAAAAGCCCTTCTTGTTGTCTTTGACATCCCTTGCCAGGTTTAATTCCAAGTGGTCCTTAGCCTTCCTCGTTGCATCCCTGCATACTCTGGCAACATTCCTATATTCCTCCCAAGTGGTCAGTCCCTTTTTCCACATTCTGTAAACTTCCTTCTTCTGTTTGAGTTTTTTCAGAAGCTCCTTGCTCATCCATGCATGTCTCCTGCCTCCTTTGCTTGATTTCTTACTCATAGGCACCGATCTTGAGCTTGGAGGGAGTAGTGCTTGAATATTAACCACCTGTCTTGGATCCCTCTACCTTCTAGAGCCCTAACCCATGGGATTCCTCCAAGTAGGTCTTTGAAGAGGCTGAAGTCAGCTCTCCTGAAGTGCAGGGTTGTAATCCTACATAGTGTCCTGCTTCTTTCTAGCAGGATCCTGAACTCCACCATCTCATGGTCACTGCAGCCAAGGCTGCCCCCAACCTTCACGTCCCCAAGCAGTCCTTCTTTGTTTGTCAGCACAAGGTCCAGCAGTGCACCTCTCCTCGTTGGCTCCTCCACTACCTGTGTCAAAAAGTCACCATCAATGCTCTGCAGAAACCTCCTGCACTGTGTGGGCCTGGCTGTGTTGACTTTCCAGCAAAATCAGGGTGGTTGAAGTCCCCCATGAGAACCAGGGCGTGTGATCGTGAGGCTATTTCCAGTGGTCTATAGAACACCTCATTGACTTCCTCCTCCTGATCCAGTGGTCTATAGTAAACACCCACAACAGTATCACCCATATTAGCCTGCCCCTTAATTCTTACCCATAAGCTCTCGACTCATTCTTCATCCACCCCTGGGCAGAGCTCCATACATTCCAGTTGTGCTGTCATGTAAAGAGTAACTCCACCGCATCACCCCACTGGCCTGTGTTTCCTAAAAAGCCATCCATGACAGCATTCCAGTCATGTGAGCTATCCCACCATGTCTCTGTAACTGCAATGAGATCATGGCCCTGCGATCGCACACAGATCTCTAGTTCTTCCTGTTTATTCCTCACGGTGTGTACACTAGTGTATGGACATTTCAGAGAGGTAATCAAGCATGCAGGTGTCCCTGAAGCAGTGCACCCCCTCACCCAGCCTGTATCTACCCAGTCTGGTGACACAGAGGCCATGGGAGACCATGCTGAAAGCTTTGCCACAGTGAAGGTTCTCCCCTCATCCCCATGGCCAGTTATCTCACCTCATAAGGCACTCAGGTGGGTCAGGTGTGATGTGCCCTTTGTAAATCCCTGCTGGCTCTTCCCTTCTCATCCTTCAGGTGCTGGGCAGTGATTGCCAGGAGGATTTGCTCCATCACTTTCCCAGGGATAGAGATGATGTTGGCAGGCTGTAGTTCACCAAGCCCTCTTTCTCGCCTTGCTCAAAGTTGTATGTGATGTTTGCCTTCTCCCAGTCATCAGGAACGTCCCGATTGCTCCAGGCTTCCAAAGAGATCAGAAAGGAGCCTTGCCATGGCATCAGCCAGCTCCCTCAGCATCCTCGAGTACTTCCCACCCAGTCCTATGGGCTTGTGTATGTGTGCCCTAAGTCAATCTTCCTCTAGGATGGGTAATGTTCTCACTGCTGCAGACCCTGCTGCTAGGACCTGGGAGACTTGAGGGCAAAAATCAGCAGTAACAACTGAGTCAAAGAAGGCCCTGAGTACCTCAGCTCTGGGTCTGTGGTCACTAGGACCTGAGAGGCTTGAGGGCCTTACTGGCCAGCAAGAGCCCGGCTGCAGGAAGCCCCTGCTGTGACGCCAGTGCCCGTGGGCACTGTCTCCTGTAGCTGCGTGGGGTGGGGGAATCCAGGCTGCTGTGAGTCACCCTGTCTGCTAGAAGGAGTTTGGTTCTGTTTCACTGGTGTATGGACCTGGAAACCTGTTGCACTTAATAAATTCAATCTCAATAAATTCTGGTCTCCTTCCTCATTTCAGCTCGGCTGAGCCCCACTATGACCTGACATATATGGTACGGCTTTCCAGAGGCGTAAACTTGAAACCTGCCACATCCACCCAGCATTGCCCAGCGCCTGGATTTCCTGTGGGCTGCGAGACTTCACGGGTACCTTGTATGGGAGGGCTCTGGTGCTTTTGGCAAGCTGCCTGCAGCTGCAATAGCTGCTTTCATTTTCATTTTTCTCAGTGCTGGGAACCGTGCAGCTCCACCCATGGTACCAGATGCCTGGACGGTGCAGGGGCTCTGAGTTTCTGCCTGTGGCGGCACCCTCCAAAAAGAGCTGCAGCTGCCCACGCTGGAGCACAGAGCCCATTAACGGCAGCGCAGGAAACCCAGGCAGCGTCCGGTCTTGGGGCTGGTAACTGCTCCGGTGAGTGCAGCAGGAGGAGTGATGGCCCTGTGGCTGCGGAGCAGGGAGGGCTGGTATAGGGATGGCATTGATTTGGGAGTGGGGTGGCCAGCCAGGCTCTGTCCTGCCAAGGCCATCTGGGCACAGGGGACAGTCCCGAGGTGGCCTGGGCAGCATGCAAGGGAACCTCCCCAGAAGCAGCTGCATTTCAGCAGCTTGCAAAGGAAAGGATGGCTCTGCTGCATGTTTTGGGGTGCTCAGTGGGCGCTGGATGGACACATGTGTCCCCCTTCTCCACTCCCCACAGCACTGCTGTGGGCACCAGGGACAACAGTTGCTGCTGACCCACCCCCCTCTGCTGCAGATGTCACAGGAATTGTGGAGGCCAAGCTACCCCACCACCTCGCTCATCCCCAAGGCCCGGGGAGGGCGAGCGCAGTGTGCCATGTACCTACTCCTGGCTCTGTGTGCCACAGTGCTGTACCTCACTGGGGAGCCCCTCATGCCCATCGCCCGCAGCCTCACCTTCCACTTTGTGGCCCTGGAGATCAGGGCACTGCTCAAGGGCATCTGCTACCTGGCCGAGGAGATCTTCCACCTCCAGTCCAGGTGAGCCAGCGTGGGGGTGGCTGTCTCCCGGGCTCCTGGGACCACCCTGGGGACAAAGGCATAGCAGCCTCAGGGTGTTGTAGACAGATCTGCTCCTTGTCTCTACCCCCACTCTGTGACAATGCTCCACTGTGCCCCAGCAGCACACACTGCTCTCCATCAGCCTCCCATATCTCTCATCTTTTCCTCCCTCTCCTCCTCTCCCCCTCTCCTGCCTGCCCAGCTCCCCCATATGTCTATGGACCTCACCCTCTCCTCTCCATAGTAGCTCCCTAGTGTTCCTCTTCCCCAGGGAACAGATCTCGGCTCCCAGGCTTTCCCCACCATCCAGTGCCAGAGGGCATGGGGCTGTTGGAGATAGATAGTCTCCCCTTGTGGTCCAGGGTGACATTTTATCTGCTCCCCTCTGAGACCCACAGGTGCTGCAAGAGTTGCAAGCCCTCTCCCAGCTGGGGGCCCCTGGGGTGCACTGGGCAGGGTCCCCCGCAGGGCTCCCTAGCTCTGTACTGCTCTAGAAGGTCAGCGGCCAGGGAGGTGGGAGCATCCCCTGGCCAGTGCCCCATAGGCTGCAGGTGGGGATGGTGGGTGGATGGCCAGCAGCCTGTCTTCTGTCTCCCTTTCCCACCCAGGCACCGCGGCAGCTTCTGGAGGGCCCTGAGCGCCTGCTTCTCCCTGCACTGGCATGGGCCCATGCTGCTTGTCTGTGGCTCAGCCTATGTGGCTCTTCTGGATGGAGATGGGCAGCCGCTCGGCCTCCACCTCAGCCTTGCCAGCCTGTGTGAGCTCCTCATCCTCGCTCTGGGGCTCCAAGTAAGGCACCAATACCTCTAGCCTGGCCAGTTTCCTGGGGAGCGCTTCAGCCCTGAGCAGTTGCAGGGGCATGTGGCCTGGCTCTGCGTGGCCCCTGCAAATACAGCCCACCTGCATGCAACCCAACAAGTGGAAGAAACGCTCTTGTTAGCTCAGCCCTGAAGAGCTGATCTCCTCGGCCCCATACTGCCACGTGCGCCAGCAGGAGGGCCAGGCTGCCTTCTAATGAACACAGCCACCCTGGGGCGCTGGCAGCAGCCCTGCTGCAGCCAGAGCCCCGCTGAGACAAAAACCAGGGGTATTTTTAAATCTGTCAGTCACGCTAGTGCTTGAGGGGAAAGGGTAGCCTGTGTGGCCTCCAAAGGGTTAATTATCAGGCATGCTGTGGGTGGCAGAGCCAAGCTCCAGCTATCTCTGCAGCATTGGGAGGGCTCTGGTTTACCCCAGCAGAGCTGGAAGGGGAGAAGGGACAGGAAGGCTGCAGAGAGGTGCTTCGGGGAGGGCAGCTGTCGGGTGCCTCTGGGGACTGAACACCCATTTCCACCTAAATGAACACATAGAGCTGGCAGGGGCCACTGGCGGCCCTAGAAATCCCACAGTCAGGCGCTGGAAGTCTCCTCCTGCATGCTGGAAGCACTGGGCAGCTGCACAAGTTGCACTGGGACATGCAATCCCAATGGAGGATGCAGCCAAAAAAGTGCCCGGCTCACCCCAGCATCAGCTTCCTCATCTGCAGGGGCTGTGCAGGCTATCAAGGGCTCTTGATCCCACAGTCCGACGTGGTGGTGGAAGGGGGCAGCAGGGCTGCTCACTCTCCAGATCTCTTTGGAGAGGGCGGCTATTCTCCAGTCCCTGTAGAGAACCGACTGTTGAAGAAGAACCCAGGTGGCTGCTTTCATCACCACTGGTCTGTCTTTCCTTCCCTCCACAGAAGCCCTCAGCAGTGGAAATGTCTGAGATGTCTGAGAGGTCCAAGCAGAATGTCGCTCATGGGCTTGCCTGGTCTTATTACATTGGGTACCTAAAAATAGTCCTGCCACGTACGTAGCCATTTCCCTGCATTATCATGCCTAGAGATAGAAATAGCTCCTAATAACAATCCTCCCACTTCTACAGTGGTAGCAGGGAAATGGGGAGCAAGGTAGAAAGCAGCTGTACTCAGGTCAGGCACCTCTGCCCAATGCTGTCTTCCACCAGGCATGAAAAAGTCGATAGAGGAATTCAACAGAGCCCACCCCAACATGCTGGTGCACAGGGAGACCTGGAAGCTTCACATCTTGGTCCCTCTGAGCTGTGATGTCTACGATGACCTGGAGAAAGCTGACAGCAATATCCAGTACCTGACAGACCTCACTGAAACCACCCTGACTCGAGCTGGCACCAAAAAAAGGGTCTACAAACACAGCCTCTATGCAATCAGGGATGAAGACAACAAGGTATACTGAGCGCAGCGTTGGGAGAGCAGTTGGCATGCATCAGCCCAAAGGTCTTCCTGGCCTCAGATCCCAGCCCAGAAGTGGCTATAAGGGCAGGACGGTGTCCCCTCTCCTATTAGATACTCCCAGCTTTCAGCAGGCTTCTGAGAGGTGGAGAGGTCCTGTCTGCGCCAGCCATCTGCGCCCCTTCCTCCTGGCTGCCTCCTCCCAGGCTCAGCCCTTGCAGGGATGTTGGGCTCACTTAACCCCTCCTGGAGTTCATTTAAGTCCAGAAAATCACAGAAAACTGAGCAGAAAAAAAGCAGATGTGGGGTCCAGAGCATCACTTCCCATGGGACAAATGAATATTTCCTTTTGTTGTGAAGAGGTAGTTGAAAATGTCTGTGTGAATATAATTTGACTCTCTCCCCTTCCCCCAGTCACCTCTCTTCCAGGCTGATGAGCCCTAATTCCCTCCATCTCACATTGCATTCATCTCCATCCATATCTCTGGGCAGATGGCCCTGCACCCTTGGAGGAGGGAACACATTGGTCCTGCTGACACGGCCGTGGATGGAGGCATTGGCAGAGTGATGCTTCTCACCTGGGTCTCCTTAACTTGCCCTTTGATGGTGGCTGAGCACTGGGCTGCTGCTTTTAAGGTCCTGCCTACAGGGACTCCAGAGCCTCTTTTCTGGCCCCGCTCCTGGGGAAGTACAGTCAGCATTGGGATTTTCCTGCTACGATGCATGCACAGATGCTGTGTTTCATGTGCCAGTCTCCTGCTGAGTCACTTGGCACCAAGTGAGCTCCAGCAGCTCTGCAGCCTGGACCTGTCCTGACCCGCTGCATGTTGTCAGTAAAATCTCTCCCTCGGCTTGCTTCCCAGTCGCTGCTGAACGCGTATATGGCAGCAATGCTAGCTCCCATCCCTGGCACCTGCCCTACAAGGCTGGTAGCTCCTCCTGCTACGCTGCATTTACCCAGGGATCCCGTCCCTCTTCCTTTTAATACACTTCACTAAACTTTCCAGTTTGCCCAGTATAAGACTTACTGGTAACCCTGCTCCTCCTTGGAATTTTTATGGCCTTAACAAATCTCTCCTCATTTGTTTGCTCAGCCTCTTTCTAGCTGTGCATTCACCTTGCCTCCTCTTCTCTGTTCTCCTGCTCTCTGTCACTGTGCTCAGACTTCCCCTCCTCTAGCACAAAAGCCACCAAGGTGTGATCAGACACGGGCAAGAGGCACCTCCATGAAGGACCAAACTCCATGGGGAAAACACTCCCCAGGCTGTGGCTTAGCAGTGCTGTCAAAGCCGGTGGCTGCACACTGGGGTCCCGCAGGAGGGAAGCAGCTTCCTGAGCCCACTCGGTGCGTGGGGCACAGCTGTACCTGCCCTCCTGCCAGACCAATTGCTCTTTCCCTGCTCAACACAGGGCAGGGAGACACTGGGGCCAGAACCAGTGTCCCTGTCCCAGGGGTCCAGCACACATCAGGGCAGGCCATGGAGCTGCAGAGGGGTCTTAAGGGCTCTGCCCAGCACCAGGGTCCCCCGGCACCTCTTTGCCAGGCACTTGGTCCTCCTGCCCCCATTTCTTTTTCTCCCATCACTGCAGCTCTGGCACTGCGCAGTGGAGTATGCCACCCCGCTGCAGTCCCTCTACGCCATGTCCCAGGATGAGTGTGCTGCCTTCAGCCGGGAGGACCGCCTGGAGCAGGCCAAGCTTTTCTACAGGACATTGGAGGAGATCATGAAAGGCTCCAAGGAGTGCGCGGGTACCTACCGGCTCATTGTGTACGAGGGTGAGTGACAAGGGGAAGAGGGTAGGGGTACCCAGCACAGTGGCTGTGCTCCCCCAGCCCCTTGAGTGACCTCGGATCAGGGCGAACAAGGGGAAGCAGGCAGGATCCATGAAGCACTTGGCTGATATCCCCACTCACACCAGCATGGGGGTCCCTGCTGCGGTGGGAGGAAGGGGCTTCTTCCCGACACAGGAGGACTTCTTGCTGTGGGTCTCTGAGGAGTGGGGAGGATGCTGGCAGAGGTGGTCCCTGTTGAAGTCCCTAGAGGCACCCAAGACAAGCAGTCTTCTGCTGTGACAGCAACAATGCTCCCTCAAGGATAACAGCAGGCTTCCAGGGGAAGGGCAGCTCCCTTCACTGCTGATGTTTCTCAGAAAAATGGCTGGGGCTGTCAAGCCCTCCCCCGCACTGGGATGGGTGTTGGCGTGTGTGCTGGCTCAGCGGCACTCCCCCTGACAGAGGAGGCTATCCCTTCTTCCTTTCAATTTCCCTTCTCCTCACCTCTGCCAGAGCAGCAGGGCTTGAAAACAGCTTGCTGCTTCTTGCTGAAATGACTCTCATTGTTTTTCAGAGGAAATTCAGCACTCTCCCTGATGGGGAGAAGCATTTCTATCCAGCAAGGTAGTTCCCATCACAACAAGCACTACTGCGAAACCAGCACATACTGCCTGTATTTTACTCTCCTTCGTGCATTTTGTATTTTATTTTCTTTCTTCTGGCATGCTGAAAGGGGGAACTAAGGACCGTATTTTGACTTCTCAGGAAATTCTGCATATTTTGGGGCACCTCCAAGAGACTCCGCTCTCCCCAGACCTCTACCTCAGGTCAGACCAGTGAAGGTGGGTTTTGTCTTTCTTCTGTTCCAGAGTCCAGTGAAGCAGAGACCCACTTCTTGTCCAGAGAGATCCTCTGGCACCTCCAGCAGGAGTATCATGAAGAGTATGCCATTTATGAGGGGAACCAGCCACACAACCCATCCATGACCCTCAGCTCAACAGAGCTCAACCTCCAGATAAGTGAGTCAGACCTGCCACAGCCTCTGCAAAGCGACTGCTTCTAAAGCACCAGTGCTGCCTAGCCGTGCACTGCCACCTCAGGGCTCTGGTCCCCCTTCCCCAAGCCCCTTGCTCTTGCAGCAAGTGCTGCCCATGGCAGCGGTCCCCAACCTCCTCCAGGAACTGCTCACCAAAACCTCCTGTGCACCATGTTTACTGGAAACAGCTGACTCAAACCACAGTCCTGTGACATAGTTCCCATTTTTTTTGTTAGATGTATCTCATATATGAATCTCTGGGTGGTTTTTTTAATCTGTTTTGATTCATATCATATAAAGCATTTTCCTCTGGAGTAAGTTGCATTATCCTGAATCTTGGGCATGATGTCTGCCCTTGGACATCCCGTGGCGTTGGACAGGACTTTGGAAATCCCAGCCACGAGTGTGTATGCGTGTGCTGGGTCCAACACATCCAGCCAGCATGGCCTGGCTGATCTGATAGCTTCTGCAGGCACAAGGAGTGTGCGCAGGACTTCCAGGGTACCCTCCAGCCTGATGGACCCACTGTGCAGTCACACATGAACATCGTCACTTTCCACCCACTCAGGATGTGGAGGTGGAAGAAGAGGAGGTGAGGCCTGGGGAACTCCGACATTTGGTGGCCCCACAGTGTGGGAAACCTCCCTGCCTTTCCTCCATCCAGTAATTTCACCCTGGGAGCCATCTGTGGTGCCTGCTGATGCCCTTTGTGCCCACATTCCTCCCAAGCACTGCAGAAGTGTTTCTCCAACCCCAAAGGATGTGCCAGACCCCCTGGTGCTCTGGGAAAGGGGCAAGGTGCAGTCTTGGGACAATTTGCATGGAGCTTTTAGTGCAAGACATCACATGTTGGGCTGCTCAGCCCTCTGTGCCTGGAGGTGAGGTGCCCCAGAACAGCCCAGAAAGCTGGGCCCCCCTGCCTACTTGGGCTCCATGTGGTCAGGTAGAAGCAGGGCAGAGGACATGCAGCGGGTCTGCTCAGCGTGGCTCTGACAGACGATTTCTTGGCTCTGCCTGTCTAGATGCTCCTCCAGGATCTGCCTGGAGGTGCCTAGGCTAAAAAAGGGGCTGTACCCATGCCAACCCCAATGCCTGGGCACCCCACATAAGGCCACACTTGCTGGAGTGACCCAGCTTGTGAGGGATGGAGCCTACTCCCAAGGGACTGCCAGGGCCAAGCATGCAGCTGAGAAACAGTCCCCATGGTGGGCAGCTGGGAAGACAGCAAAATCCCAAAAGAGCCCTGTGTGACCTGGGCCAGCCATGGGGCAGGAGAGCCAGCCAGGCCTCAGGCAACCAAGCACGAGTGGTGCAGCATGGCCAGAGCTGTGTGCCATAGGGCAGAATGGTCACCCCAGGGCTTGCTGCTTGCCAGAGACCATGGCAGAGCTTTGCTGTGGTGCAGCTTGCCAAGGCCACTGAGCAGGGGCCAGAGCTGTGTGCCCACTGGTCCATGCCTCAGTTTCCCCTTTTGCCAAGAGCTGAAGGAGGATCTTACCCAGCCCATTCTGCCCTGGGAGGGAAGGGAAGGCAGCAGGTAGCTCAGTTGGCTTGTTAACTTCTGATGTTGCAGCACCCCTACGTGGATGTGAGCCCTTTGGTCCCTCCCAACTCCCAGGACTTTGGCAAAAGGATTGAGGTCCCTTGAGAGCTCCCATTTGCCCTCAGCCTGAACTTTCAGCACTTGGGCCCAGCCACAGCTGTGGCCATCCTCTGGGCTAGCCATGGAGACCCCAAGGGGACCATGGAGTCCAGGGACCCAGAGGAGGTGCCCTGGCCACATGACAACAAGACTGCTGTGCCTGGTTCCCTCCTGGCTCCACTCACAGCTTTCTGGGTGACTATACCTAGATCCAGATACACAAAAGTCCTAGGATGCTACCACCTCTGTGGACACTGGTGAGCCTCCAGCTAAGCCAGCCTCCCTGCCACTATTTTTCCAATGTGGTCAGGGTCCCTCAAGTCCTGTCTGGACCTGGTGGCCAATGGCCTGGTGCCAGGTATGCAACCTATCAGCAGGCTCAGGCTCAGGCTCAGGCTCCTCACTGGAGCCATGGCTGCTCAGCCTCACTGTGTCTTTGCCACGTGGCTCCTGCCAGCAGCACCCAGCAAGCTTCTCCTTCCAGGAGCCCAGCTTCCACTGCTCTGATTGTGCACAGCCTGTGCAAGAGCTGTGATGCACTGCAAGGATAACAAAACCAGCCAAGAGGACAGAGCCAGCCACAGCTGCTGGGATCACAGCAGGGCACTAGGTTTCTTGGTCACTCCCAGGCCAAGTTTAAAGTGTTTGTGACTGAGCAGGCTCACCCAGGACAGAGAGACGCTGATGGAAAGAGCTGGTTGGGCGCAGGCTGGGGCTAAGCTCATGCCTCCAGTCCTGCCCTTGGCTGCCCAGCTCCTTTTACCCTGATACCTATCTGTGCTTACAGCTCCCACCCCAAAGATGCTGGATGCACTTTCCTGTGCCCATGAGTCCCAAGGGAATGGTCATGCTTGAACACTCTTGGACAACTTGCACCTCTCTGAGCTGGGAATAGCCACAGGCCAGTGCTTCACCCTTCGGCAGGAAGATGGGTGCCCTAGCCAGACTCCCAGCCTGGGAGGCAGAGGTGCCCGGGGAGCAACCCCAAGACAAGCTAAACAGCTAGACATTTGTGTTACCACTTCTTCATGCACCTGGTACAACAGATTTGGTGCTGGTGGGGGGATGTGTGTGCAGGGCTCCCAGCAGCCAAGACGGCAGCTCCAGTGGGCAACATGGCACAGCAGCACATGCTGCTGGGAGCCTGGTTTAAGAGCAACCTGCCTGCGCTGCCTCCAAGGGCAGCTCAAAGGGCTCCAGCATGACAGCGCTGCTTCAGCCTTGTTTGCTCCACAAAGAGCTCATTGGGCTTATCTTGGAAGTGTGGCCACACCACCCAGGATTCCCCTCTGAGTGGAAGGAGAAAAACTTGGGCGTACTATTTTGAACAGATGGATGAAAGCTGGAATGACTGCAATTTCTGTTGGGAAGAAGGCAGCCTGGAAAACCCTCATGCTGCAGTCATAGAATCATAAAATGGTTTAGGTTGGAAGGGACCTTAACGATCATCTAGTTCCAACCCCCCTGCCATGGGCAGGGACACCTCTCACTAGACCTGGTTGCTTAAAGCCTCAGAGCCTCAAACTGCCTGCTCAAAACCTGGCCTTGAACACCTCCAGGGATGGAGCATCCACAGCTTCTCTGGGCAACCTGTTCCAGTGCCTCACCACCCTAACAGTGAAAAATTTCTTCCTGAGATCTAATCTAAATCTACCCTCTTCCAGTTTGAAGCCATTATCCCTTGTTCTATCACTAAATGCCCTTGTAAAAAGTCCCTCTCACTCTCCAGTCAGCCACCACCGTGACCAGCAGCTCAGCCTGCAGAGCTGAGCGCTTCACAGCTCCCTGAAGAGACCCAGAAGTGCTGTTAAACCCAGCTGGCAAACCAAGGCACAGAGAGCCTATAACTCAGCTCCTTAACAACCTTTTGAAGCCTTTGGGATTCAGAAAGGCTCTGGGACATGCTGAGGCTCCCAGGCAATAAGCTCAGGGCCAGTGAGTGCCTGGATGTCCTTCCCCTCATGCAGTGCTAGTGCGGGAAAGCTCCAGGGATGCCTGCGAGCCCTCTTGAGCCCTGCAGGACAGCGTTTGCTGTCCCTTGCAGGCTGGTACCACTCTCCTGGCCTGGAAGCGTGCTCTGTGCTGAGACCTTCTCCCCCCAGTGTGACCCTGAGTAAAGAGGGATCGGCTACAGCTTATTCCTCTCATCGAAACAGCTCCAGTTCCTTCTGTCTCTCCCTAGCTTTCCTTCCCAGGATAAAACTGCTTTTACCTGCTAACTGCCTCTCAGCAAAGCACCCCAGGGGAATATCAGGCTCCACCTTTCACGCACATGGGAGAACATGGTGGGAGATGCCTCTCCCCGGCTCCAGCCCAGCAAGCTTACAGAGGAGATTTGTCTGCGTGTTGGTCCCGCTGGGACTGGGAATTGGAAACCATTTCAGGATTCAGTAAAACCTTAATCTGCAGCCTAATCTCCGGGTACTGCATCTGTGCAAACGACAAAACCGGCAGACAAAAGGGCTGTTAAGGGGCGGTTTATGACAGCAAAGGCCCATGCAAAGAGCCAGCTTCTCTTGGCCTGCTGGTTTGCAGAGGTTGGGGATCTTTGTCAAGGCCTCCAGGATGTGCTGAGTGCCTGGTGCTGCGCTGGCCAGAGAGGCGAGAGCTGTGCTGCTGCAGCCAAGGGACCTCCTGCTCGTGGCAGGAGACGCATACCCCTGGGTGCATAGAGCAGGGTGCTGCGCCCCAGGGGTCTGGCCCTCGGGTGTGGGCAGCTGGACATGGGTCCTGATCGCCCACCTCCTGTTTTGGAGCAGCATTCCCAAGGGCACAGAGCAAACACCGCGGGCACCTGCTGAGATTCAAGGTAAGGGCTGAGCTCAGCAGCGTGGGAACAGCCAGGAGCAGCTGCATGAGCAGCAAAGCCAGTGCCACTGCAGTCCCCAAGGGTTTGCACATTCAAATCCACTGGGGATCCTTGTGGGGCACAAACGCTGTCTCCTTCCTGACTCCCTGCTCCCTTCCCCTATGGGCACTTCTTATCTTGCACATCATCGCCTTCAGTCAGGTTGGGCTGAAGATGGCTGATCAGCTCAGCCCATACTAGCAGGGGACAGGCAGAAAGACAGGCACAAGTCCAGAGGAAGCCTGACAGTGCAATCTTGTTCGGGCAGAAACCACGCTGCCAGCCAAAGGCTCAGCTCCTGCCACTGCTCAAAGGCAAAGCCGGGGCCAAGCAAACAGCAAGGTGAAAGCCTTTACTAGCAGAGTGAATCACAGGCGGAGCTGAATCAGAGGCAGGAAAATCAAACCTCAGAAGTGGAAGCCTGCTGCCCAAACTGGCAAACAGAGGATAACTAGTTTCCCCTTGAGCTCCCCAACAGCACAAATCAGTTGTTTTTGCACTAATTGCAGCATTCCACATCAGACTTGACTCAGTACTCCCCAGCTCCTGGGGTGGCTGAAGGTGCCACAGGGCATCAGCAGCACAGTCGCAGCCTGGCCCACTGCTGGCATCCCCCCGCAGCTCCGTGCCCTCATCGCCATTGTGCCCACCACCATGAGAGGACCCGGATGTCCCTGGTCATCAAACAGTGCTCAGGCACAGCCTTTCTTCAGCGATGCTCCATACTCCGGTGCCATGGCTGCCAGCAGGAGGCAGAGGTGTGTGAGGAGCACAGACACTACCCCGATCTGGAGCCAAATGTGCAGGGACTACCAGGGCTGTGAGGGGTGATGAGCAGATTTAGGGGGTCCTCTTCAACCTGAGCCCCCCGAGCACAAGCTGTGGGGGACAGGAGCATGGCCCCAAGCCTAATAATCATGGAGAGGTGCCTGACACAGGGCTACGAGCCCCAGCTATTGCTTATCCCTGGAGCAAGCACAGAGTCATGGGGATGACTCATGGATGGGCTCGGTGCAGCACTGAGAGATGGCTGGCACTCCTCTTGCCCTACTCTTTCCTCTCTCCAATGCTTCTCCACTTGGTGAGGATGTGTGGGATGAGGAGCTGAGCTTTCCAGCCACCTCTGCAGTGGGACTGCTGGGTACGAGGGATCCAGGGCTCAAAGAGCTAAAGACTAAGCCAGCCACAGCCCACCAGCAGCAGGGTGGTCTTGCTGAATATTTTTGCCCAACACCCAGACTGCTCCACAGCCTGAGAAGCTCTTCTCTGCCCTTAGGATGCAGGAGAGGTGTTAGGGAGCAGCAGACCCATACCCGAGATACAGGGAGCAGCAATGCCACCAAACCTCAGCAAGGTGAGCTGAGCAGGCCCGAGGTCCACCACCTTCCACTAACAACGAGTCAGGTCCAAGGTTGAGCAGGGAGGTAAGTTCACAGTCAGGGTCTGGGTGAGCAAGGCACAGAGCCAGGCACAGCATGGCTGCATCCTCCCTCCAGCCAGGGCTGGGGCCAGGGCTGAGCTTGGATGCAGCAAGGACAAGGCTTCTCACAGCTCTTCCTCACATCTTAGCTGTTTTCCCATCAGGTTTCGCTAGTGCCATTTGGATGTAAATAAGCCCAGCTCCTGTTCATTTGCAACCACGGAGTTAGCCAGGTCAGCAGTCCTTTCTGAGGTGTACTTTGGTCTTTTCTCCTTGTGGGTGACCAGAAATCACTGCCTGTAGTGATTCATCCATATCTGTCCTGCACCACGCAGCAAGGAGGAGACATTTTTTAACCTCAGAGTGACTGATATTTGAGTTGTCTCAAAGACCGATTGCAGAGCAGGTACTCGGGCTTTTATCATGACCTTAGAAAAACTGATCTTCAGTTTTTCTGCAAGAGATGCATGTGCCTATTACAAGACTGTATTTACTCCTACTCTTGTACACCTTCTCCTTTACCTCAGATGAAAAGCCATCAGTGCAGACTGGCCTGCCATTTGCATGAACACAACAACTGTCTGGGACAGAGGGATGGGGAGGATGGAGGCAGAGTGCTCCTTAGTTCTTGCCTTTTCGTTTGGGAATGGTGAATTTAGGATTTGGTTTTATGGAGGTTGCATTCCCCTTACCACCTAAAATCTCTCTGGACTCTGAACAGTTTATTCTCTGGAGGGATGCGTGTATTAAAGATCACTGTACTGGAAGTCCTGGGAATTTTCAGGATTACTCCAGCTACATGGAGCGATATTTAATGAAGGGGATGGAGCTGAAAGCTGCCTTGTTCTCCCTAGGTTCAGGATAAGTGTTTTCGGCTCAGGAGCCAGTTCCAACCAACATGGCCATGGCATCAGGCACATGAGCATCCTTTGGGAGGGCAGACATATGGCCCAGGAGGATGCATTCTGCTGAAAGCAGGGCAGCAACTCTACAGAGCTGCCTTTCCCAGGTGTCCTTTTGGATGTTTTTTTTAACTCTTACCTCTTTTGCACACAACTCCCAGCTGATGCTGACATCTTTGTGACTCTAGGTTTAAGGCTAGAGAGTTCCTCTGCTTCTGTTTTACTACTGGGTTTTGAGGTTGAGAGGTCGGTGTCTGTATGACCCTCAAGAGCCCGTCCCTGTAAATGACAGTAGTAGCAGGCACCATCAGTCAGCTCAGTGCTAAATAATTTCAAGAACAACTATTGGTAATTAAAAGATGACCCGTGCCATCCAGCTTCCTGGCTTCCTGCTTCTTTAAGTGGTACAAAAAACTGCTGGAGCATAAGCAGAGAAATTTGACTGCTGTTTTTTCTCCCCTGCTTTGGAGAAACAGGAATGCTCTCATCCCTCTGTTGGCAAATGTTTGCTTGGTGGTGGGGGACAGGGTTCCCTGCCACCACTGTGAGCTGCTGATCTCCAGGAAGAGGCACCAGTCCGTCGTTGCTGTTTGACCTCAGCAAACCTGGCCACCCATCTGGGCTCTGGTTCATATAAAAGATAGTAAACTGTCACCTTTATTGCAGTTACCTGCTTGTTTTAACTGTCCAGTTTCCACTTTGAATGTGTCATGACTGAACATACCAATAAACTGGAGTGGTCTGCCTCCTTTCACTAATCCCCTCAAACAGGAGGTGGTGCAGAACTGCAGTCCAACCTACACTACGCAGGACCTGCATTTACAAGTAGAAACTGTTGCTTGTGTGGCAGATGCTCATGGGAAGCAGAATCAGAGCAGCATCACATGCAGCCACAGCATCCAGTTTGCTGTGCCTCTATGTCCCCCTGCTCTGGGACGCCCTCTGTGAGAGACATGACGGTTTGGGAGCAGGAAATACCATCCAGCTCTTCAGCGAAATCTTATCCATTTTCTTGCTGGTTTATGATGGATGTTGGCACCTCAGATTTCTGCTTCGGCTCCACTGCTAAATGGCAAGAAAACTTTAAAAAGTTGCTCACCAACAACAAAATGTGAGCCTTACTGCAAGCTGGTTCCTTCGACCTGGTGACTTCTTGGCTGGCTCCAGCAGTGACTTTTTTTAAGTCCTCTCAAACATGTCTAGGTATCAATTCCTTTGTATCCAGTATCACCTACAGTTTGCGGGTACATTGCTATTTGCCATGGGGAAACGACCCTTTCTGTCTCCAGATTTAAGCCTTTGCACAGTTTCTCTAGCCCCAAGACCGTGCATAAGTCACTGCTTTGTTCAAAATCAGAAAAACTTACTGAGTCATTTAAATCCATTCAGTTTGTCGTGGGAACTAGGGTTGATCAAGTGCTGTACAAAATGCTTGTGCACTCACTTACCAGCAGCTTAAGGAAAGACATGTGGCTCAAAAGAAGAACAAAAAGAAAAGGTGCGGCATTCCTTGCTCTTGGCTGTACTCTCTCTCACTTACATGTGAATCTGAGTGGCTGATCCGGATGCTGGTTTTCTCCCTCTTGCTCTTGCTGGCTGGGCTTGGGGGACCTTGTCCCTGCAAAGGCTGGCAAAGAGAGTGTTCTTATAATGCTGCTGGTTAGTGAATGGATCATGGAAAATGTGTTGAGATGTCTCATTTTTGCTTACACTCCTGGTAACTACTGTCTACTGAAGTCTTACACCAAGTATCCACCTTGGCTGTAATGTTTCTTTCTAATGGAAGACCCAGAGTCTATTTTGACTCTTTAAAAATTTTATGCAGGAGCTTGAATATAAACGTTGGCATTAACGAAACAGACCACCTAGAAGACCCCCAAACCTGGATCACTGTAAGACCCTCTCTGGTGCTGAGAGGCAGGAATTGTTCTCAGCTTTGTTTATGCTCCCACTCCTCCACTTGTGGGAGCTACAAACTCATCCTGAAACTCAGGCCCTGAAGCCTTTGGGCAGAAACTTACTGATTGTTTGAAAAGGTCAAATTATGGAGCCCTGGAAATGCAGGATGCTTCTGTGTCTGGGGCAAGAGGGGAGAAGAAGCCAAAGTTTGACAATAGCTAAAAAGATTTCCCAGGACCTACTTTTATTTGTATCCTTAAATCTTATATCCATGCAATTTCTAAAGAGCAGGTGGTTTGGTTGATAACTGTGCAGCTCCTGAGCAAAGAACACTCTGCACGTCGATGCTTTACAACCAGCTCGTGCAGTGGTGGCTGCTTCATGAGGCTGAAATAAAACAAATTATTGGCAGGTAGGTGTGCATGCCAGCCAGGGAGAGTCCTGTGCTTCGATGGAGAAAAACACACATGTCATCTTCTGCAGAAAAGTTCTTGTAACGTTGGCGATGGGTACACCTTCCATGGAGAAACATCTACAGGAGGTTAGCGGCGATGACTGCTCAGTGGTGCTATGCTGCCCTCAAGCGTTGCTTTTTAGCAATATCCAAATTTCCAAAGCATGCACTGAGTTGCACTTTGCAAGTTTTGTGGTTGTGTACTAAAAAAGTCCCTTGCAATCACACCGCTATTTTTTTTTACCTTATATGTAGCAAAAATACTGCTTGAGAAGTGGGCTCACTTGCAGTGGCCGACGAAAATGGTGGGTTCGCTAAGTTCATGCCTGCCTGTGGTTAACATTTGGCATCCTGCAAAGCAAGGCAAACAGCAGCTGAGTGCTCCAGCCATTAGAGATGGTTGGACCCTCACATCTCTGGGACTTAAACTGGCTATTAATTAACTGCCTGTGCTTTGTGCTGCTCCTGCTACTAACTCCACAGTCCCTTTCATTTCCTCTTCCCAGTGGTTCAGTGGAAGCAGTATAATATATACGGGCGGGGCATATAAATGGAGAGCCAGCAGCCTGACAGTCCAGAAGCCTTCACAGGGATATCTTGATACTCTTGCACGCTGCCCATTTTAGTACACAGCTCTGCCCGCAAATTCACACCTTTAAACCCTTGTGCCTTTAAATCCTAGTATAGCATCCATGGGGGTAACATATACGTAAAATCCAACATCCCAATTTTTAATTAAATTCTTAGCCAAGCATCTGAAAGGTGCATTTCTCACAATTCCTCCGTCTTGCTTGTAGTTCTGTAGTGCCAGTTTCCCAAGCTGAAAGTGCTGCAGTTTGTGTTTCGCTGGCACCTTCAATGGATATGTTAGACGGAGCACAGTGCCCAGCATGACTCTGTGATGCTTATGTCTCACAGAAAGGGGAACAGACAGAGAAATGGAAAAACAACTTAAAGGCCCAAGTTGGGAAGAACGGTTATTTCTGGGTACCAGTTTGGGGTCACAGGTGGCTCCGGGGGGGCCACACAGGATCCCTTCTTGTGGCAGCTCTTTACTGAGCCAAGCTTCTTACTAGCAAAGAGAGAATTGCCAGCTCTAGCCTTTAGATAGTAACTTCAGGGTGTTTGTTTCAGGGAGTCATTTTTGTTCTCACCTGTTATGGTTTGAGAAACCGTTTCAGGCTGGCTAACCATGGCAGGCATGGATGCAGAGAGGACGCCCTGAGTCACCCTGAGCAAAACAGCACTGACATCTGAGCTGCTTCATCCACTGAGGAAAGAGCCCAGTGTTGTCTGCACAAACACATCCTGCTCATGAAAGGGAGAGGAAGAGGCCTTAATTAGGTTGGGACATGTTTTGTCTCTTTTTCCTGCATCTGGTACTGCCCCTGGGCTGGACACAGCCTGCTGAGGCCAGAGACCATTAACTCTGCCCTGAAATCAGCAGCAGAGTGCGCCACGGGGGATTGCCTCCACCTCTCACTATAGGGAAAAGGATGGCTGTCTTGGTACTATGCCCTAGTGCCAGGAAGAGGGCGGGAGGGATCCTGACCCACAGGATGAGGCACCACACTTGGGACCAAGCATGTCCTGCCACTTGTGCCCGACACCAGCCACAGCACTGGCCACTGGAGCCTCCAGTGCCACTGGCCACCAGGCCCACACCAGCACCCCAAGGCGAGCGCTTGCCACAAGAGCAGGAGCAGAGATGGGATGAGGCACACGCTCAAACCCTTAACATTTTGGTATGGGTCCCTGCACCGGAAGCTGCTTTCTACCTTCCTGTGCTCTACACCTCTCTAGGCTGGAGCTACACTAGCACACCCACTACACTAGTTCACCCACACACACAGTTTTTCACTAACAAACACGTTGCAGATAGCGATCCCCAGGGCTCAGCTCCCCTCCACGTGCCAGGGACAGCACACCCTCATCTGAGGGCTGCCCAATCTTATGCGTGGGCTGCAGGGACAGCATACTCTTCCTGGCCAGCCCTATGGGGTGAATCCCTCCCTTACCTGCTCTGGTGGTACAAGGATTGCACACACATCGACAACTGTCTGCTAACCTTTGGGAGATCACCTTTGGTGGCTCTTGGCTTTTCTCTGCTGGCCTGGAGTGCCTGGAGGCACTGCAGCACACACAGATGGAGAGGGGTCCCCAGCTCTGTAGCTTCCCAGTGCTCCCCCTCTGAGGAGGAAATTGAAGGGGTGCTCAAGTGGCGTAAATTCCCTTTTATCTGAGAGGGTATCAAGCCAGAGCTGGTATTTATTAGAAGACCTTTAAGAAGGTCCATTAGAAGACCATTAAGCATTTGCTATTGACAGACTCGAGCTGGTACCAACCACAGATAACAAGCCCCACAGTACAGTCACTGACTCAACAAGGATCACTCACACCCTCTCAGGCAGCAACAGCTGGGAGCCAACCCCAGCTGCTCCCCGGCATTGAGTGTTGCACTGACACACCAGAGTCCACCAGGAAGGTGCTCACGATGTCCCTTAAAGGGGCTCTTCTCTCATCAGATGCTTGTGTAAAATCCTGCTGTGTGCAATGGACCCAGCCCAAGTTACATGACCCCCCAGCTGATGCTCACCTGTGCTGGGAGCCTCATGCTGGAGTCAAAACAGCTCCTGTGGATTCAAAACCACTGTCAGCCTCCAGTCTCTCATCAGTTCTTGGGGGACTTTCGCAGGCTGTCTCTCAGCATGTACTTCTCTCTGGCCTGCTGTTCTGTGGTAGCTATTTCTCTGCCCATACCTACAGTATCTGGTCATGCAAACTTACACAGCAGGGCCCTTTGGGACACAAGAGCTGGCCCATGTCAGCCTGAAGGCATGGTACCCTGAGACAGGCACCACATACTGACCAGCTGCCATCCAGCTCACATCTTCTCCCTCTTGGGCTGGCAAGGCAAAAATGGTCATCTATTCATAAAATAGCCTCGCTGCTATGAAGGACAAACCAAGCCCTGTGTCACCGCTCATGAGCGGGGCAAGACACCAGTGTCCTTGGGGCATGCCAAAGTGCCCCGTGGCACAGCTGCAGGCAAACCAGCAGAGATGTCCTCCACCCAGCCCCCAGACATCCCAAGGGAAGAGACCCTTAGGGAATGGCAGCTGCAGAGGGGTAGGTCATGGCAGCCCGGGATCACAGCTAGGCTGTGCCAGCCTTGACAGCGCTTCGAACCCCGGCTCTGGACTCTCTCTCTCACCCAGCTGCCTTCACTCTGTTTGGTACCTTGACACTTTCCTTCATGCGTCCCCTCTTCTGACAGCAGCCCCTGCCCACATGTGGATCACAGTACCTTTGGGAGACCGCAGGTAGAGGCAAACAGACCAACAAGCGATTCCTTCAGCCACAGCTCCGTACAACCTGCTGTCACCTCAACTAACTTCTGAGCTATGCTGAAAAGCCACAGCATGACACTTGCAGGCATGAAGCACACGGGCAGAAGACGACTGGTGTTTCTATTATCAGAGACCCCCACCTACCTCCCACTTCAGTTCAGACAGTGGGAGCAACAGGAAAGAGTGACTCAAAGGCTAGGCCCAGGCTGCTCCTGTCCTCTGTCACTTACTGTGCAGCAGATGTGATGTTCCTGCAGTGATCTCCACTTGTGTTATGATTTGAGGAACCCACAACAATTTATTGTTGTTTAAACAATTATTCTATCACCCGATAACCCCTCCCCACCTGGGAAGGGGAATCAGGTAAAACCAAGGAAACCTAAGGGATGAAATATAGAGTAAGACTAGATAATTAACATTAATAACACTAAAGAACCAATACTGATCCCGATACCAATATAAAATATACAGGATTCTACTCAGCCCATTCTATCCATAGGAAGCTGTGCACTCCCAGTAAGGCACAGCAAATGTCAGACACTGTGAGCACTATGGCTTTGGGAGGAAGGGAAGGGCTCAGGGGTCCAGCACTGAGGCAAGAAGTTCTCAGGACTGCCTCTATCAAGGGAGAGAGAAAACTCCTCAGCAAACTTTCTAATTTCTCTTGAATGTGACATTCATGGTATGAAATAATCCTGTTGGCCAGCTTGGGTTAAGAGCCCAGGTTTTGCTCCTCCTCATCCCTGCCCCTGGCAAGCTCGAAAACACGGAGACCCTGAAACCCACAGACTATAGCTGGCTATAAAGTAACTATTTTCACAAAGTCAGACACTGGAGTCTTCTAAAAGTACAGTTTTCCCACGTATTAGAAGCCAAATTAGTCCTGTGTCGCTCAAACCAGGACAACTTGCCAGAACCATCCCAGCAGGGGGTGGCAGGGGAAGGCTGTTCCACCACCATGCTACAGCTTGTCCTCCACCAGCAGGCCAGAAACCAAAGGCAGCACCATCCCATCATCACCTCTTCACTGTACCCCTCACAGGCCCTCCTGCTCATCTGCTGCTGCTCCCTCTCCAGACTTGAACAAATACTCAGCATCAGGGTGTGTCTGTCCTGCTAGGCTGCAACTGGGACCCCAAGCCCAAGGCAGAGCTTTGCCTGTGGGCAGAGACGGCAGGCACGGGGAGCGGAGGTCAGCAATATGTGGGGCCACTTGAACATTGCAGCCAACCCCAGCACCACAACAGCATCTCCTGGGACAGAGACAGAGCTCCTGAACACTGAGCTCCTACAAATGCTCTGCCAAGCCACTGAGATTTATCCCTCCCAGCTGCGGGGCCAGGGAGGGGAATGCCCCCTGTGCTGCCCAGGGCAGATGCTGAATGTCTGAGACATTCGCAACAGCAACTGCCACGCAAAAGGATCCCTCTGAGAACACAGACACACGTGTGCACACCTACCCTGTACTGAAGGACCCTGTGCCCCAGAGCAGTGATTGCACACACAGCCCCAGCAGCTCCTACCCGCTCAGGGCATAGCAGGGCCACAGGCACAGCAGCCCCCAGCCCCACTCCAGGCCCAGCAAGGCCCTTCTCGCTCGCACGCACGCACGCACGCACGCACAGGCTCCTCTCAGGGTCTCCTTCCCCAGCACCAGCCACCGCTGCCTGGGGCCCCACCAGCACCTGCCAGAGCTCCGCTGCAGCGGCCTCCGCCCCCGCAGCCGGGGCAGAGCCTGCCCTCTGGAAGGGGGCGACGTCCCCGCCATCCCAGCAGCGCCCAGCCAGACCCCGCCCCGCCTCAAGATGGCGGCGGGCGGGGCGGTCGCGGGGAGGGGAGGGGCGTGAGGAGTCACGTGCATCCCCGCGGCCCAATCAGCGGCAGGCAGTGCCTGCGCGATTGGCGGTGTCTGCGCGGCGGGCAGCGCTTGCGCCAAGATGGCGGACGATAAGGTGAGCAGAGCGGAGCTGGGCGGGGCGCCGGGCCGGGCGGATTCGGGGCTGAGAGCGCGCTGGGCAGGTTCTGTGTCCCTGGGCTGGTTCCCTGTTCGCGGGCGTTGCCTGCGGGGCCGGGCATGAGCCTGTGTGTCTCTCCCAGGACCCGCTGCCCAAGCTGAAGGACCTCGCCTTCCTGAAGGACCAGCTGGAGAGCCTGCAGCGCCGGGTGGAGGACGAGGTGCACGCCGGCGTGGGGCAGGTAACACGCTTCCCCGGCCTGTGCCGTGGCCTCTGTGCGTCGGTGTGGGCCAGACACCTGTCTTGAGAGGGCTGTGTTAAAAAATCCTTGGGGCATGGGCCTGCTCCGCATTCCCCATGCAAGCCCACCCTGCCTGGTGGCCTCACTCATGGCTCTTCTCTGCAGGATGGCTCTCTGCTGGCCTCGCCCTTTCTCAAAGGCTTCCTGGCAGGCTATCTGGTAGCCAGACTTCGCTTCTCGGCTGTCCTGGGATTCGTGGCTGGGACCTGCACAGGGATATACGCTGCTCAGAATTATGCCGTCCCCAGTGTTGAAAAGACGATCTGGGACTATTTGAGTTCGCTGAAAAAAGGTCGGGACTAGCAAGGAGTCCTTTGGCAGTGGTGACTGTAGGAACAGTACTCCTTAGCAGGCACAGAAGATTCCTAGGGCTTTCAGAGGCACATCAGCTTCACCATGATCCACTGGAAAAGGGCTTTACACTACATCATTGCGAGACATCGACAAGTATGGTTATGGGGCATTTATTAGAGCACCGTGACAGTAGTGATCACTCCACTAACCCGCAGTAGCTTGGAAGCATCAGCAGTCGACGGTTTGCCAGCTGCCTTTTCTCCTCAGCTCTCTCCCCATGCCCCTGCAGACTGAAAGGCTGCCTGTGACATGTCATTGCACTCACTACCTGTACGCCCTTCCACCGAGCACATGTTTTGCCCTAGGAACGTGCTTTGTGTGGCTTCCTGGGGAGGCTTATAGTTCTCTTCCACTGCATCAGAAATGTAGAAGGTAACATCCTGTTTTAATCAGGCTCATTAAATTAATGGTATTTGGTCTCTTCTTGAATGTTCAAGGGTGCAAGTCTATCTGGCCTGTCTGCACTGATAGCAGCTCGCCCTTGCTGGCCACTGCCTGAAAATGGTGATATTAGATAATGCTGCTGGCTCTGCAAACCAGGTGCTCCAGAGGAGGCTGTGGGGACTGATGCTGGTCTTGTCTGTAGTCATATATGGCTCTCATGCTCCCCTCCTGACCCTGTGCAAGGTGGATGGGATGATCCCCTTCAGCTCCACATCTGTCGTGGTTCTTGTTGAGCTGACAAAACTGGTGTTCTCCCTCGTGTTCCTGCTGACCTGGGACCGGGAGCTGCTAAGAGTCACCGTGTCATGGCGCCACGTTGCCCCCTTCACCCTCTCTGCCCTGCTCTATGCTGCCAACAACAACCTGGTGGTTCACATGCAGCTCTTCATGGATCCCAGCACCTACCAGGTCTTGAGTAACTTAAAGATCATCAGCACTGCACTCCTCTACAGCCTCTTCCTGCGCCAAAGACTCAGCCTGCGCAAATGGCTGGCTCTCTTCCTGCTGGTGGCTGCTGGGGTGAGCTATAGCTGTGGCGGCCTGCAGAACCCCGGCAGCCCCTCTGTGATGCAGCTGCACATCACGCTGGTAGGCTTGTTGCTGATCTCAGTGTACTGCCTGATATCAGGCTTGTCTGCTGTCTACACGGAAGCCATCCTGAAAACCCAGGCACTGCCTCTCAGCCTTCAGAACCTCTTACTTTACTTCTTTGGGGTCCTGCTCAACTTGATCGGCCACTTCTGGAGCACTGCAGAGGGTGGTTTCTTAGAGGGCTTCTCCTCCTGGGTGCTAGTGATTGTGGTCAGCCAGGCTGTGAACGGCTTGATCATGTCCATGGTCATGAAGCACAGCAGTAACATTACCAGGCTCTTTGTGATCTCCTGCTCTATCCTTGTCAACGCCCTCCTGTCTGTCACCCTCTTCAGCCTGCAGCTCACCCTCCTCTTCTTCATTGCTGTCTCCTGCATTGGCCTCGCAGTTCACTTGTACTATGGGGTCATGTAGCTGCTGTCTTCCTGCCCTGCATGTGCCAGGGCAGTCTGGTCGTTCCTTGGGAGTGTTTAGTGCTTGCGCTGGGGCTGGCGTTAGAAGCACGGTGGTGCTCTACTCCCTGCCCTACTGTTTGCAGGGAGTCATTACTGGTGGGTGCATGCAAGACTAGCAAGGGGCCCCTGGAGGAGGAGTGCTGAGGGGGAAAGCGGCCTGTGCCTGTTTCCAGGGGGGAAGCTGGGCCCTGCTCCAGCCTGGCCAGGCTCTGTGCCGTGGGGTTGCCGCGTGATCAGGTGGGCCCAGCCTCGAGGGTGGGTCCTGAGCGCCTGGTTCATGTGGTGTATCACATTCTCAAGCTGCTTGTCCCATATTCCCCACACCAAAGAGCGCTTCTGTTTCTTGTGCCTGTAAATGCTCCTGCAGTGGTTAGCTCTGCTGTGCTGCGGGCTCTACATGCAGGCAGCCCTGCTGCATGATGGCTGCCAGGTTCCTGTGGATGGTGCTTCCCTGTGGCAAGGGGCCGCATCCATTGGACATGCCCAGCTGATCCCCAGCCTTTGCCTTCGGGGGAGCCTCGGCACTGGTGAGTCCCACTGGCCTGTGACCCCTCTGAGCCCCTGGTGAGGTGGGGAAGAGGGTTTCTCCCTGTGGGTCTGTAGAGGTACTAGTCTTCTGCATGGGGTTGGGTGCTGCTGCCTGGAGAGCCTCATGCCACAGCCAGAGGTGTTTGTCCCACCTCCCTCTGTGTTTTTTCAGTCCACCACTTGCCCCAGCCCCTGGCTGAAGGGCTGCTGTCCTTAGGCCCCATTTCCCTCTCTCAGGCATGGTGTCGCTGCTCCATGCAGAGCAGATGGGGAATAGGGGGATGTGGGAACTGTTTCACCTGGTCCCCAGAAGGGAGGCAGCACCTGAATTTGTACCAATGCTGTGGCTAGTGAGTTCCTGGGAGGCAGAAATCACCTCTGGCTCTGGGGTTATTAAAGTTGCAGTTGAACATCAGGCATGTGTCTGTCCTCCCTGCAGGAAGGCATCTGTTTCACTTGGCAGAGGTTTGGGAGCCAGGGGCATGTCCGAGCCTGATGACACTCATCAGTGAAGGGGCATGCTCTTTATTCCACGTGGCAGCAGCTCAGGGACCACCAGCCCTCCCACTGTGCCGGCTGTGTTGCAGGGCTGTGCCTGAGCCCGTGCTCCCACAGGCACATGCCCAGCAGCAGAGCAGGATTTTCCCTGGGGGGCAGAGGGGTGAAGCACTCGCCTCCTGCCAGCAAGCACCCTCCTTGGGGCCAGGCTACTGCAGGGAGCAGCTCTCAGCAGGCAGGGTGGGAGGCCATGCTCTCTGTTTTAGCTGGGGCTGGCCAGTCCCCTGGCATCAGGGCTGGTGGCTCCTCCAGGGAGATGGGGTTGAGGTGGCAGCGGTCTGCAGGCATACCTGCCTGTCTGCTAGGGCAGCAATGCCTGCCACCCTGGGATGCTGGCTCAGGGTGTCTGTGTGGTAGTATCAGCTGAGCCCAGCTGTCTGGCTTCCCACAGCTGCTGATTGCGTGCAGCGAGCTCCATGGTGTCCTGGGGCACCTCCTGCAGCAGCACCCGGTACCAGCGATCCAGTGCCCCCCTCTGCTCCTCTGCCAGGCGCTGCTGGTCCCGAAGCACCTGTGGGGACACCTAGGGCTGCCTGGCATGGCCCCTGCAGCCCAGAGGTGTGTCCCCAGCCCTCCCTGCCCACCTGCAGCAGGTGCTGCCTGCAGGCCTGCTTCTCCTGCTGGTGGCTCTGCAGCAAGGCCTCCAGGTCCCACTTGGCCACCTCCTGCTCCCTCCATACTGCCTCCAGGCTCAGGTCCAGTGTGGCCACCTCCTGTTGCCAGTGAGCTGTGTCCCACTGCAGGGGACAGGGATGAGGACAGGGCAGCTCTGGGGCTGCCCTGCCCTGGGGGAGCAGAGCCAGGGAAGGAGGAGAGCCTGGAGCCCATGGTGATGGGCTCTCTTCCCATGCCCACCTCCCTGGTTGCCTCCTGGCCTGGCGCTGCCCTGTCCCCAAGCTCTCGCTGGAGGAGCAGGCAGTGATGAGCCTCTGTGCCTTGGCCAGGGCATACTGGACCTCCAGGGACAGGCATGGCTGGTACTGGCTCCCTGCCTGGCAGAGAGCAGAGCCAGCTCAGACAGCCTGGGGACCCAGTGCTGCCAGTGCAGGGGAGTGCAGGCCCTGGGTGCTGCCCCTGGCTCCCACTCACCGTGTCACCCCTGGTCAGTGGCCACAGCTGCAGCGCTTTGCTCGGCGAGGACTCCTCCAGCGAGCCCTGCCCTGCACTCACTGGGGCTCGGCTGTCCCCTTCCTGGCTGCTCTTGCTGGCACCTGCTCCTGGGTGAGGAGAGGGAAGGAGAATGAGCGTGACATGGCGGGACTGAAGAAAGCATTTTGAGCGAAGGACCGAGGCCTCTTCCAGCCTGACCAAAGCTGTTTCCCACCGTGGAAAGTGATGCTCTGTGCCCACATATCAGCCACCCAGGCATGGGGTGCGTGCCTGTCCCCATGCTCCGGACCTGCCGGCTCCAGGCTGGCACCGGTCTGGGGCATTTGTGTCCTAGGCTGCTGGCCCAGTGCTGTGTTCCCTGTGGAGACCTGGTCCTGTGGGAGCTGGAGACATTATGGGGACGTTACACGGAGCAGGATTCAGGGCTTTGCCTGCCACTGGGTTGTCCCTGGATGAGGGGGCCGTGCCCACCTTGGCACTGGGCTGATGCATCTGGCTTGTCCTGAGCTCCTCAGCTGCTGCCTGCTTCTTCTCCCACCTTTGGCTCTTCAGCACCTGCAAAAAGGGTCTGGAGGTCCTTGCTTGGGTGCTGAAGAACTCCAGGCACGGCACAGCTCCAGGGGCATGCTGCACCCCCCCACTGTCTCAGTCCCCAGGCAGGCAGCCCCCAGCCCCTGCCCTCAGTGCTGGACAAGGGTCCTGACACCAGGACAGAGCCTGGACCTCATCCAGCCAGGGGAATCAGTGCTGTCCTGGTCCCACATGGTGACCAGGGGCATTTCCCCACCTGCAGCTCCCACAAGGCTCTCCACAGCTGGGCCACGGCCATCTTCTGTTCAGGGAGGCCAGCTCCAGCCAGCAGCTCTGTCCGCAGCTCTCGAATCTCCTTCCGACGCACCGCAACCTTTTGCGTGGGGTCCCAGGGGGTGGCTGAGATTGTCTTGGCCAGCCGCTTCACCCGCTCAGCCAGCCCCAGGGCTGCCAGGATCTCTTCTCTGGAGGTGGCTGGGAGAGCAGCAACACACGGGGGTCCCCCAGCATGGGGACATCCCGGTGCCTGGCACAGGGTCAGGGCTGATGGGGATGAGTGGAGCTGGTGTCTGGCTTCCGACAGCTGCAGGTGTACCCAGGCAGTGGCCAGGGTCCGAGTGCCAGGCATGGGTCTCAGGGTAAGGGGGAAACCTCAGGGAAGGGGCACCCCAAAGCAGCACCCCAGTCCCAGGGGCTACCTGGCAATGTCATGCACAGCAGCAGGAATGTCAGGCTGTTCCCCTCCAGCAGCCGCTCGAAGATCCAGGGCAGGCAGCCGGTGTCAGGCGGGGGGTGGCCAGTGGCCAGTGCCCTGCGTGTGGGGCAGGAGACACCCCAGGAGAGGGGTGGGGCTGGGGCAGGCTGAGCCCCTGACCCACGAGAGCCTGAGGATGAGTTAGCCATGCTGGGAGCAAGCCCGCGTCCCAGAGGGGTGGGAGCAACCCCTTGGCTCCCACCCACGGGCTCCCATTAGGGTGTCCAGGTCTCTCCTGCTTCACCTCTGGGTACCGAATCCCCCCCGGCCCCGCAGCAGCACCATGGGGGTGCCGGAGAGGGGACCCAGCTGAGCCCCAGCATGGAGCTGCAGCTCTGGTACGTACGGCTCGGGGCACGGCCCGACAGCCCCAGGGGATGCCAGGATCCTGAGAGCTGAGTGCTGGTGCCTACTGCCCTCCAGCTCGTGCTCCACAGTGAGAGTGAAGAGGCTGCTGGTGCTGGGGAGAGGCCAGCACATGAGCAGGGCTGCACCGGTGTCAGGAGCCAGCTGCAGCACCCCATGGCCCAATCCTTCCCAACCCTGCGGGATGTCGGCCCAATCCGTCACCACTGCATGGCTGAGCACCCGTCTGCGGGGGGTTGCAATGCCGGGACGGCACCCAGCCCCCAGGCATAGACACTGATGGCAGCTTGGGCATTGGGCACAGCGACTTCCATTGCCTCCTCAACAATCCTGGAAGCAGAGGGAGACAAGCAAGTGAGGAGGATCATATCTACACACCTCCTGCATGCCCAGACCCCCTGAGGGATACCCCTTGCTGTCTTCTGGCCAGGCATCATGCTGCCTGCCCAGCCCCATGCTCGGTGTTGGGGTACCAGCCCCCTAGGTGTAGCTGCCAGACCACAGGGCATCGGGTACCTACAGGTCCAGGGGTGCAACATCCATCACTTGCAGGGCTCGGTCGTCAGGATGGAGCAGGACCCAGGCTCTGTCATAGGCATTGACCTGGAATGGGGCTGTGTTAGGCGGGGGGGGACAGAAAGAGGGGGATGCTGGCATCCCACACCCACTGGGGCCCCAGGTTTCTCATGGCCATGCACAGGCAGGGGCTGGGAAAGGGTCACTTCGAGCTTTTCGAGCCCTGGGGCCATCCAAGCCCTGTGTGGAGCTTGGCAGCATCCCAGAGCCAAAGGACAGGGCTGGTGGAAGGAGCTGGCATTGTTCCTGTGCCAACCAGGCACACACTGGAGGGACCTTCAGGTCACAGGGAGCGGTGGCTGACAGGAAAAGCCCAGCCATGTGATGGGCAGGAAGGTGTTAGAGGCCCCCCTCCTTCCCACCATGCTGCTGGAGCCTGGGAGACGCCCCATGGGCAACCCAGGCTTCCCACACCTGGGAAATCCTACGAAGAGGTGAGAAAACATGTAATCTGAAGGTATCCAGCTCCCAGTCACCTTCCGGCATAGGGGACTGGATGCCAGTACTGGGGCAATACTCCTTGGTGCAGCAGGGTCCGGCCAGTGGCAGGGGGACAATGGGACCCCCACCCCAGGGCATCCTGGCCAGTCGTGCTTCTGCCCTACCTGGACCAGGCTGACAGTTTGCAGGCTCAGTGCATTGCCCCCCACAGCCTCCAGTTCTTGGAAGACAGTGTCGATCACCTGGGGTCAAGCTAGGAGCTGTTGGTTCTTGGCACCCATAGCTGGGTCTCACACCCGTACCAGCAGGACTGGGGTCAGCTGGACAACCCGGCAGCCCAGCACTGTGCAGTTGCACTGTCACTTCTCCCTGTCACCTCTCCCCTGCCATGCCCTGTGCTCTTACCTGCCAGATGATGCCCTGGAATAGCAGCTGGGTCCCAGGGGGGCCCGTGGGGGGCCCACAGCAGCAGGGACATGCTGTAGCCAAGGGGAAACAGGGCCAGCTGGGGTCTTGCCAAGTCCAGGACCTTCTCCTGGTAGGAGAGACGTAGCCAGCAGAGCAGGGATGGCATGACACAGCCAGCATGGCATGGCACAGACAGCACAGGTGGCCCAGCACAGAGGGCATTGGCATGGATTGGTCAGCACAACACAGATGGTATGGCACGGGTAGCACAGCATAGGTAGCCCAGTATGGATGGCACGTTGTAGATGCACAGCATGCATGGCATGGCAGGGGTGGCATGGCATGGCATGGCATGGCACAGTGGTGTGCAGCATGCTGGAGAGAGCACGGTGTGGGCAGTGAGGCACAGCATGGTAGCCATGTCCCAGGACCCAAGAAGAAACAAGGAAGGGTTGAGAAGCACCAGCAGAGCCACACATAGGACCAAGCCCTGGGTCCCCAGCACTGCCTGTGACACCTGAGGAGCTGGCAGTGGTGCCTGGTGCCTCTGGGACCACAGCAGCGTGCCCCAGCCCATGGCTTGGGCCAGCATGTCCCTGGCTCATCTGGCTGGGGACAGGGGTGCCAAAGAAGGACTTGGGGCCCACAATACCTGCCCTTCATCCAAGTGGAAGATGCCATCAACAGTCAAGCAGCTGTCCTGGCACAAGGGAGGGAAGGTGATAATGTTCAGCTTTCCGCCATCCGTCCCAGTACGACCATTGCAGGCTAAAGGAGAAACTGGGCACACTAGGATGGAGATGGTGGGGGTGGCATGGAGGGCCTGGCACAGGCAGGGGTCGGGGGGAGACCCCTTCCCTTCCTCTGCTATCTGGTAACCCCCGGGAGCCCCTCACAAGAGAGGGGCCCATGGGGGTGTAGGGCAGGATCAGCCCAAGACCTCAGCACCCATCTGGGTCCCAAGCGCAGCTGGAACAGGGCTTCCTGCTCCTGTCTGGTTCCCTGGGGACCCTCGACCCCTCCATGTCCATGTCCCTGCCACTCTCGCCTGGACCTCCTTCCCAGCAAAGAGAAGCTGCAGAGGGTCTTCACTGCTAGCCGCCCAGCTTTCCCCTGGCCCTGAAAACACTGAGCGTGGGCTGGTGTGGGGGGGAACATCCCCACCTGCCCCAGCTTTTGTCCCCTGCTGGAGCCTGCAGCCAGGTCCCAGGGCTTCCCACCATCCCGGAACCCTCCCACTATCCCACAGTGCTCAGAGCCACCAGGGTGGGGAGGACGCCTCCTCCCTATCAGCACTGCCCAGGCCAGACCCACCAGCATGGCCAGTGATCCCAGTGCCACCACAGCTGTGGCTGCTGCCCTAGTCCAGTTCCCTGGTGTGCGGGTTTAGGCTGAGGGTGGGTGTCCCCAGCCCCAGCTCTACCTGCTGCCTGGTGGAGTCCCACGGCTGCTCGTACGGAGACATCCTGCTCGGCCTGCTGGGACACAGGGCAGAGGGGGAATGAGCCGAGTCCTGCCCCATGCACCCGGCACCTGCCAGGATCTGGATCAGCCCCTGGGGAGCTGGGCAGCGTCTGGCCATGCCACACCAAAGGCAGGGGACAGATCCCTCCAAACCACCCTGTGATGTTCGCCAGAATAGCACTCACCTCCCCAGCATCCATGGCTGGCTCAGTACTGGCAGCCCTTGAGCTACTATTTCGGACAGGGCAGGGGATGGGGTTACACAGGGGGATCATGTTCCCTGCATTATTAATGAGTGTCGGGCACAGTCATGTGGGCAGAGCCAGGCAGGGACCAAGTCCAGCCTGGAGGCACCATGTTCTGGAGGCTAAGCCCTGCTGGCCAAGGAGTCAGTGAGGCCATGGGAGGCAGGTGAGAGCTGGGACTCACTCACACCATTGGTGTGTTCACGGCTCCAAGAGGGACATCTTTGCAAGCTGGGGACAGGAGATAAGGGACCTTGGACTGCCATGAAGGTTTTCCTAGACACCAGAAGCAACCACAAACCACAGAATCACATTTGTTGGAGATCAGTCATACCAAGAAAGCACAAAAGGAAATGCTGAAGCTGAGGATCCATGCGGTCTGTGGAAATACAGACTGTGGGAGACAGGAGAGAGGTCCTAGGACAGCCCTTGCCCCCTGCATTTGGACAGGACCTGGCACAATGAGGAGACACACGTGTCCCCCCATCTGCCACCGCTCCCCCTACAGAATGAGATCACAATGCTGCGCCTACCTCCCTGAGCCCCTGCCTGCCCAAATATCTTCAGGCCTGAGGGTGATGCCAGGCTGGACATAAGCCATCACCGCACCTGGGGCTCCATCAGGAGCAGGGTGGGGTCATGCCTCACATGGGTGCTGCTAAGGGAAAGCAAATCCTAGGATTCTGAGACACAGGGATTTCTCCTTCTTCATCCGTTAAGATGGTGGCTGTTCCCAGGTCCAGCCAGCAGCAAGGCTGAGCACCAGTCCCCAAGATGCAAATGCAGCCACCTGGTGTGTGCACATCTGTCCTGGTTTGAGGTAAAACAGGACCAATTTTGTTCAGTAACTTTACTTTTTAGCTAGGCCTCTTCTAACTGCTGAAATTAACAGCATGTTGTGCAGAAAACTGTTCACTCAGAGTGATAAGACCCATGTTTATAGTTAATGCCAAGGGATGGGATGCAGAGAGGCTCTTGCTTATACTTGTTGCTGTAACAACCAAGGCCAGCTAACTTTGTTATTTGCCCCGTTGGAGGGTGGGAAGCAGAAAAGCGTAGAGGGGTCACCCCTGCGGGGAGGAGCGGACAGGACAGGTGACCCAAAACTGACCAACAGGGTATTCCATCCCATCTGCCTCATGCTCGGTATAAAAGCTGAGGGATCAAAGGGTCAGCTCTCTCTTCCTTCAATGGCCAGTGTCCAAGGAGGACTCTGTCTCTTCGTCTGCCTTTGATCCCCATCCTGAATCCAGATTCGGAATCCAGTTCCCATCCGTTGCTGAGTCCATTCTAGGACTTCCCCAGTGCCTGCTGGTGATGTGATTGTCATCCTGGGAGCCTGATACGGTTTTGTATGTATTTCATTATTTTCTTTGTATTACTTTATTATTAATATTTCATTAAAGTAGTTCAGTTCCTTCTAAACTCTTAAGTCTCTCTTTTTCTCTCTCTCCTGCCTCCCTTTGGAAGCGGAGCAGAAGAGAGAGAGCATCTGTTGTTCCACCTGATTGGGTCAATCCGGCCTAAACCATGACAATGTCCATGTGGGTCAACACAAGCAGAGCAGTGCCTTTGCCAACACTCATCTAACCAGCGACAGCACTCTCACGAACACAAGTACACAGGCCGCATGGCCCCATCCCTCCCCTCCAGCTGCTCAGGGCTAATGTGGGCTGGTGGCAGAATCCCACACCCCCACCCTCAACCCACAGGCAGGTACACACCCATGTGCCCGTGAATACGCAGCAGACCCCAAGCCCATCACGGATCCACAGCTGGACCCTGGGCCCTGTTTAGCCACTCTCCACCTCCAGCCTTGGGTCTTTCCACACTCTGGTTTCCCACCCACTAGGCTAGTCCACCCTGTGTTTGCTCACAAATCACACACACATGTGCACAAACAGAATGGAGTGAGGTGACACAGAAAACACCCAGGAACAGATTTTAATGAGAAGGCAGGACAGACCATGGGGACAAAGCGCTAGCCAGGCGAGCGCTGCCTACCTGCGACCAGCCTTCTTCTTCCTTGTCCCCATCTTCCCATTCTTGTTCCTTCCCCACCCACCCACCATGATCCTCCCTTTGATCCTTCCCATAAGCGCTCCCCCGATCTCCCTCAGCATCCCATAATCAATTTTCTCTGTACTAGGAGACGTTTTCTGAATAACCCAGAATAAACTCGTTTTCTTCTTATCAGTTAAAAAGTTTCTGGTTGAACCTCTTCGAGATCACACTTGAGGGGTTCATCCACCAGTGCCTTGGGAGCTCGGGCCTTGGTTGCTGTCTCTGTTACCTCCCACTCATTAGCATTTGTGTATAGGGTGTTTAATTTATTCATTTCCCCATCTTTTGTGGGTTTTCTCTTATGTTGAATAGCAGTTAGGCAGACATCCTCACAAACCAGACATCCTCACAGCCGTTACCCAGCCTAGCCCCAGGTGAGGAGAGGTGGAGGATCAGCAGAGGGGCTGCCTGAGGCTGCAAGGATGCCTGGGCTGGGGGGCACAGGGCTACAAGGTGGAGGAGGGGGCTCTGGGCAGGGACCAGTGGACCCCAGTGAGGCTTGGGGCATCTGAACACCACCTGCAGCAGGGCAAATATGATGGAGTCAAACTCCTCTTGTTCAGGGCAGATGATACCACAGGGGCAATGGCTGCATGTTGGGGCTTGAGGAGTTAGAGCTGGCTATAAGGAAAACCCCTGTAGGAGGGTGCAGCCCTAGGGCAGAGCATGGCAAAGGCCTTTGCTTGGAGGTTTCCCCAAAACTTGGATGGGCAAAGCTACAGCCACTGTGGGATAAATGCTGGGGACAGTCCTGCTCCACAGGGGAGCCTGGACTGCAGACACTGAGAGAGCCCCTCACCAGCACTTGTGGGTTCTGTGAGTCTTCCCATGGAGCTCCTGGCCTTGCAGCCCCTGGGGCTGAGCCCCTGCAGGGAAGCACTGGCAGGAACAGTTACAAGTCCCCTTCACATTCTGCAGCAGGGCCGGAGAAGCCCAGGCCTGGATCTGACCAGGCAGATGGCCCCGGCCACACTGAGCAGGGCGAGGGCAATGCAGACAGGGGCAATCACCGCAGCACTGTTACACTGCAGCACCGAGACCGGCATGTCCTTCACCAGCCTGCCCTGGTAGTGAGGCGGGGAGTGACACCTGTAGTCCTGGGGCCAGCCCTGCCCAAGGTGCCCCATGCGTGCCAGCGCCTGGAGCCCCCCAGCCCCAGAGCACGAGCAGTTGTAAGGGTTGCCAGCCGCAGCCACATCTCGCAGGTGCCCCAGGAGCTTCAGCTCATCCCATGGCAGCTCTGTAATCAAGTTGTTGTCTAGGTGGAGGGTGTCCAACACGGGGTAATTCCTGATGGAGGGGGCAGTCTGTAGCATGTTTTGGCTCAGGAAGAGCTTCTTCAGGGAGCTGAGGGAGATGTCTACAGCACGGAGGTGGTTGCAGCTCATGTCCAACACTTCTAGGCTGGGAGGCAGAGGTGTGAGGACTTCATCCAAGCCAGTGTTGGACAAGTTAAAAATTCGGAGGGACACTGGCCACTGGCAGGAGGAGGATGGGTCTGCCATGAGCTTGTTCTGGCTGAGATCTAGATGCTGAAGCTCGTGCAGCAGCTGCACACTTTCGCACACGCTGTGGTAGGATGTCAGGTTGTTGTGTTGCAGACTCAGTACCTGGAGCTGAGGGAAAGCCCCGTTGCAGAAGGCGGGCATCAAGCTCTCATCCCCAAGGCTGTTTTGTGCCACGTTCAGGGAGCGCAGTGCTCTGAACACCCTTCCGATGCCACAAGGCAGGCTGGTGACATGGGAGCCAGTGACAGCCAGCTCATGCAGGGTCTCCAGCCAGCTGCTCAGACTACAGAAGTCCTGCCCACGGCCTGTCAGCGGGGCAGATGTCACGTTGTAGAAGTGCAGGGACAATATGGGCAAGTCCTGGTCAGCCATTTCATCCCAGTTGCCTCTCCCCTCAAAAACGCAGCTCTCAAATACCAGCTCCTGCACCTGAGTGTAGGAGAATAACTTCAGGACTCGGGCGAGGAGTATCTCAGGCACTAGGAGGTCACCAAAAATTATTTTTCTGATAAGAAGGGAGCCCAGCCCTTCAATGGCAGAGGGGTCCAGGTCGCTGATGGGGAAGGCTACATATCTCTCCAGGTCTCCCCCCCGAAACTCCACGACAGAGGCTGGGAGGCACTGGATGATGCTGCTTACGCTTTCCTGGGACAGGTTGTAGCACACACAGTACTCCTGAGTGCGATTGAAGAAACACCTGCCTTCTGCCTCCAACAACCCCAGCCCTAGGAGGAGGAATACAGCTGCATTCATGGTGAACAACCTAGAAACAAGGAGAGAGACAGTGAAAGGCAGCACTCTTGTGGCAGCTGAGAGGACCATTCAGATCCAGCTGGCTTGGGCAGGTTCAGCCCCAGAGAGCCACCTCTCAGGGACACAGCGCCACTCTCATCCCTCCTGCCCAACTGCCCTTCACGTGGGTCCAGCGCACCCCGTCAGCACCCAGCTGGCTACTCAGCCATGACTCAGGGCAAAGCTCAAACCACCAGTGAAACGCCCAAGAGCTACACCTGTGCCACCCACTCCTCAGCAGGGAGTTGGTGGCACTGGTCTCGCCCCACCCCAAAAGCAAGGCAGGGTGGCTCCTCCTGAGGCAGCAGCTGCCAGGCTCTGCCGCTTTCCTGCCTAGGCTGCCTTGCTGCAGGCTTCCTTTCCCAAGTGACCAGGAAATCCCACAGATCAAGAGAAACTAGAAATATCAAGTTTCAGGCAGGGAAGCCAGATAGCTCAGTCTGACCACAGGATGGGAGAGCCACAGCTCTGTTTGCTTCTCTGCGTGGCAGGCTCTGTAATCTGGGGCAGGAAATTGCAACAGAGGGCTTCATATTTTCCTTTCCCAGCATTCATTATCAGCCTCTAAAGCGACAGTAGAAAACAGTTTCTGAGGGTCTGTATGCATTCCCATCAGCATTAAGTATTGCTTTGCTGTCCAGCTGATAGGACAGTTTTATCAACAGATGGCATAAATGCAGCAGCAAAGATTAAAAGCTCCTAAGAATGTGCTGACTCAGCTCTGTCTGAGCACCCCAGATGGGGCAGTGGGAGTCTCTGGGGGTCTCCAGTCCAACCTTCTGTTTCGAGCAGGTCTGTTGCCAGCACTAGCCCCGATCAGCCACAGCTTTTTCTGGCCACGTCTCAAAAATCTCCAAGGACAGAGCTCTCCTTACCTCTCTGTGTCCACCCTCCCCGGGAGAAGCTCTCCTCCAGCACTTGCGCAAAGTCCCCCTCACTGCGAGGGCAGCATGAAGCCAGGGTGGGTTTGTCCAGTGACTCACCAGATGGATCACACCGAAACATTACCTTGCCCCACAGCTGCTTCCTCTACCTGCTGCCAAATCCCGGGCTTAGGTGCCAAAGGCTCTGCAAGTGCTCAGCTCTCTCCACCGCCTGATCCTCCCCTGCCTCCAGCCGGATGAGACCTCAGTGTCTGCAGGTGTCTTCCCGCTGCCGTTGACGTTTCCACAGCCTGTCCTGTCCTGTCCTGTCTGCATTTAGATCCCCGCGGCCAGGGCAGGCAGGCACCTGGTGGCAGGCTCCTGGGTGCTGCCCTTGCTCCTGCTACGTGACTTCCTGAGCAGGACAGGGCCAGCTGTGCCACTGGAAGCCACGCGCTGTGCAGCAACCGCCCAACTCACTTCTGCTTTGCCACCCTGCAGCAAAAGGATCTTGTAACTGCCTGCAGCCACAGGCTGGGAAGGGTTTTAGTCTAAGTGCCAATGCTTGCTGCTCACTTCCCTAAGAAGGATGAGGGAAGAGCGTGCTGTCAAGGTGCCCTAAATGCACTCTGGGGACCAGCCCAAACACACCTTTGCTTCCAGATGCTCTGGGCTTCCTGTGCCTCGGAGCCCACTGTGTGCTGAGCACCTTGCAGGAGGCAACACAGAAGGGCATGGGGCTTTCATACCCGGTATCCAAACGTGGATGTCCCATGTAGGACACGGATGGGACAAATTCCCATCTGCTGTGTGCATAGCCCAATGCTGCAAAGGGCACTTCTTCACCCAAGGTCAGCTTCCTTGGCAAGCTGGCTACTTGGCTTGGCTGAGGAACTCACATTGCTTGTCCCATGCTCCTCTGGCAACTGGTGGCTGTGCCTACACCAAGATGTTAACGTTCTCCGTCAACGAGTGGAGACCAGCAGGCATTTGGAAAGATCTGTCAGGGATTTTTGATTCCCCAGGGATTTCTCTGCCTCTGTTGGATTTCAGAAAGTGCTTCAGAAAGGCAACGAAACTGCATGGCTAGAAGATATAATTCCCAGTTTGTTGTTGCTAATGCAGCATTACAGAGAGACGCTATCAGTGCAACAACAGCTGGGGCAAGAGCTGTCTGTCCCATGCGCTCCAGCACTCTGCTGCTGGGATGGGTGAAGGGAAGGTCTCCTTTTTGTTGTTACATCTACCGCAGCTCATTTTCTTGTTCCTGGCATCTCAGGCAGAGCGCTGAACTGCTTTGCTGCCTTTTCTTGAGCAATTTCTTGTGAAGAGGGGTTCAGCAATTCCATCACTCCTCTTCTCCATCCTTGGGTTACATGAAACTGCTGCTGTGTGCATCATGGAAAAACCGTAGCAGCCTTTCCAAGTTCTCCTCGCCACTCCTTTTGGTGAGGTTGGCAGCTCTGTCTGGGCCTGGTACCTTTTAATTGCTCATTCCTGGCCACCAGCGGCAACTTCCCCCAAATGCCTTTCTGGGGAAAAGTAAGCTCTTCCGTCTCCTCAGTGCTCAGCCACACCCTGCTTCAAAGACATGTACTTTTGGAGCCACCTTTTGGGTGATGACTTTCTTCTTCTCATCTCTACCATGGAAGATCCCAGGACACCAAGACCTTATTGTCTTACGTTTCTGGTGAGTCTCTGCACTTTTTTGGCTGCAACAAACATGCAATCCAGCCCTGTGTGTGTGGGCAGAAACCTTGCCTGAGCCCAGAGGCTGCCTGGTTTCAGCCCTGCAAGACTGTTATGGTTCGAGAAACCCACAATGACTTATTGTCATTTAGACAATCATTCTATCACCCAATGACCCCTCCCCACCCAGGACAAGGAATTGGGAAAAAACAAGGAAACCTGACGGCTGAACTATAAACAGATTTAATAGAATAAGACAATTCACATTAATAATACTAAAGAACCAGTATTGATCCTGACACCAATATAAAATACACAAGGATTATACTTAGCCCATTCTATCCATAGGAAGCTGTGCACTCCCAGTACGGGATGTCAGACATTGTGAGTGCTATGGCTTTGGGAGGAAGGGAAGGGCTCAGGGGTCTGGCACTGGGGCAAGAAGTTCTCAGGATCACAGCCATTGAGGGAGAGAAAGAACTCCTCAGCAAACTTTCTAATTTCTCTTGAATGTGACGTTCATGGTATGAAATAATCCTGTTGGCCAGCTGGGGTCCAGTGCCCGGGTCTTGATCCTCCTCAGCCCTGCCCCTGGCGAGCTCAAAAACACTGAGACCTTGAAACACGCACACCATCGAAACAAAGTCGGTACCGAGCCTGCACCTTTTGACACTCCTCACAGGAGGAGGCTAGATCGTGACGGTTTTCTGAGATAAATAACTCAGTAACAACTAGTTTGTTATTAAGCAGGCATTCTTTAATACAGCGCCGGGCAGCACTGGGGATCGTTCCGCCACGAGTGCTCCAACGGGTTAGCAAAGCACATCAGTTTATATACAGAAAAATCATACATATTCATCAGATTTCCTGGAAGGGCAGTCTTATGGTGATGAGTTCCTAAAAATTCATTTACATAGTCCAAGCATGCACAGTAAAACTAGGGTTAGGGTCTTTTCACCCTCCAGTGGTCGTTCATAGTCATCCTCATGCTGTCCGCCAGTTGAACTTTGGGCTTCCTGTGTCCATATAGTCATTGAATTAGCTTATCAGTCCTTTGGCTCTGGAATGTTACACGGGGGACAGTTTAAATTAGTTCTTTGGCACTTATCTGGTCACAATTGTCCTGAGTTCCCATTATCAGTGACTTACACAGGAAGCCTAACGAGCTAGCTCAAGGCCTGTTTAATCTTGTCAGGCAGGAGATTACATGTTTCAAAATGTCCTATTATCAACTCTACCAAAACTATGCAAGTGAAGCTAAGAAAAATGCAAGTAGAGCTTTTGTGTATCACGGTAAGGCGTTAATCAAGGATTGTCGGGGATTTAACCCTTTCACCATAGCCGGCTATAAAGTAAGTATTTCCACAAATTCAGACACTGGAGTCTTCTAAAAGTGCCGTTTTCGCAGGCGCTACAAGACTTCAGTGCTGTGTCCCTCAATACCGGACACAGGCCAGAGGAGTCCACCATCTGGCGGGTTCCCCCCACGCCCCTCTCCGTAACCCCGTGTGGACGCCCCACGCTCCGTCCCTGCCGGGGCCGAGCCCGCCGGGGCTGGGGGGGAAGGACAGCCCCGCCGCGGGGGGAGGTGTCGCCCCGGCCTCCCTTCCCGGGGCTGCCCGGGGACCTGGCCCACCGCCTCCGCCACCCGGCCCCGCCACCGCCCCGCAGCGGGCCCGGCCTCCTCCTCGCGGCCCTGCCCTCCCCGGGCCCTGCTGGCCCGCCCTCTTCCTCCTCCTCCTCTTCCTCCTCCTCCTCCTCTCCCCCGCCGCCATGTGGGGCCGGCGGTGGCGTGGGGCCGGGCCCGGCGGCCGCGGAGCGGAGGAGCTGCGGGCCCGGCGGCGGGAGCGGGAGGCAGGTCCGCGGCGGGGACGGGCGGGGAGGGGGCAGCCGGGCAGGAACGGGGCCCGGCGGGTGTCGGTGCCGCAGGGCCCGCCGTGACCCGCAGCAGGACCCCCGGCACTGTCTGGCCGCCCATCCCGGCGGTGGATGGCACCGGCCGGCTCCCTGCCCACTCGGGGAAGCGTTTTTACAGCCTTATTTTGCTGGGTTTTTTTGTTTTAATCCACGTGGCTTTTCTGCCCTGGATGTCCCAATAGGCTGCAGTTTGGGTTTTCCAAGGTCTTCGCCTACATACAACCAGCCTTGTGTCCTTCCTGGCGCGGCCACCGTGGTCCTCACGCCGCTGTCCTGCCTTCATGCCGGTTTACGCAGCCATGGCTTTGCACACCCACGTGTGGCCGGCCCCACGGCGTGCAGGGTCTCAGTGCGGTCACTGCCTCGTTTGTCCCTCCCTGGCTCACACAGGGAGGAACGGGGTGTTTTTCTCCCTGTTAAAAGGCTCTTTGGTGGGATGGAAAAGCATCTTGACCTAGGCAGGTGGTGACAGGGACCAATTTCGATCGCAGCTCTCAGGAAAGCCCGGCGGCAGGAGCAGCTGGTCAGCAAGCGGCTTCTGCGGGAGCACACTGCAGCAGTGGAGGGTGGACAGGATGGAGCAGAGAGTGTGCCGGACCCTCTCTCAGAGGATGAGGTGAAGAGCATGATGTTCTCCATGGTGATGGGGCTCTTCCCAGCATGTGGAGGAGCCTGGGTGGAGGTGGGTTTGGGAGTGTTTTCTGAGTCACCACCACACATGGTGAGAAACAATAAGGTTCTTTGTGACCATCTGAACTTGTGCCCTGGGTTTCTTTGCCTCCAAGATTAATGGGATGAAATTCTACCCCTGGCGCTGCTTGAAATTCACCCGTCTTTTAATTTTGGGATAGGTTCTTCAGCTGCTCAGAGGAGTGCAGAGGGGTTCAGAGGACAGGAAACAATCACTCAGCTGCCTCCGCTGGGCTCTGCAGAACAAGGAGACTCAGCAGAAGTTTGTGAGGTCAGCCCAGGTTTGGCACTGCATGGCTACTATCAAGGGCATGTCCAGAGTGGCCCTTTGTACCAGTTGTTGCATGGGTGAGCTGGTGTGTGGCCGAGGGTGGGAAGGCAGGAGGTGACAGCACCCTTTGGGTTCCACCAGGCTGGACGGTAGCATCCGGACACTCATCGGGCTCTTCACCAGCAGCCTGGCTGACATGCAGATGGAGGCAGCCTGCTGCCTCCACAAGCTCTCCCACTCCAGTGACCCTGCTGTGGCTGAGGCATGTCTGCCAGTGACCTCCTATCTCCTCACCTACCTCTCAGGACACAGTGTAGAGTTCACGGTAAGATCCATGCTTGGGTTTGCCAGGGCCCTGGTGCCTGATAATCCTTTGGTAGCAGTTGGATATTGACCTCTTTTGGCCAGCGTTAGCCTAACACGGGTCACATAGGAGTGCTGGTGGCAAGAGGCCTTCTGGAAGTCCCTAGTCAAACCTTCCCCTTGGAGCAGGACTGTCCCTGGTGCTAGCCCAGGACAGTGAGGCTTTGTCTGGGCAAGGGTTGGAAATATGGAGACCCCCTTCACTGTGCCCCGTCCCAACACCAAGAGGAGTTTGGTTCTATGGTGTTGGCACCTCCTTCCAGGTAGCTGCAGGCTGCTCTTAAATGCTCCCAAGCCTCATCTTGGACAGGCAAATCCTCCTGCTGCAGCCCAGGACGTGGGTTTGCCCCATTTGCAATGGGTTCCTCCTCTTCAGCTCCAAGCTCCATTTGGAGAAGCAGGGACTGCAGGCCGTGGCAGTTGGACTCTATCATCAGACGTGTAGTGTGGCCTCTTGACACAGGCAGGGCCTGGACAGGAGGTACCTTGGTGTCTGTGTGGTGGGTAAAGCAGAAGTAATAGATGCAGGTCAGTTTAGGTGTTTTAAAAGATCTTGGAAAAGTGAAAGAAATGAGCAGCTGCAGGCTGGGGTGCAGGGACAGCTACTTTGTCAGCTTACCTGCATGCAGAGCGCCAGTTTGATTTGGGCAAAGGAGCAAACAGTTGGGAGTAGCTCTGGGACGCCCATGTGTTTTGCTGGCTGCTGAGCAGCGCGCCTTGTGCAGCGCGCCGTGCTCCTTTGAGAAGCAGACAGGATCAGAGCTAAGGGACAAGATGGGGAGCAACCCCAAAGCGATGATCAAATTTTTATGCAGCACATGGACACTCATCGGGCTCTTCACCAGCAGCCTGGCTGACATGCAGATGGAGGCAGCTGTGGAATTAGAGGGGGAGGATCCTGTGGAATTAGAGGGGTCTCAGGGAAATGTCATAGCCTGAAAAACCTCCAAAGTAGAAATGATCAGATCCCAACCTGAGCCAGATAGAAAAGGATAAATTGAAGCTGATACAGCTGGGAACGGGGTAGCTGGAGAGTCCCTCAGTATCCATCTATGTTTACCCCTCTGAAGACAGCTTCTGTCCTGCTCAGGGGAAGTGTGTGCCCTAGTCCTGGGGTGCAGGGACCTGGAGGCCTTGCCAGCTGCCCAGGCTGGCCAGGGTCCTGCTGGGGAGTGCGGAGGTGACCCGCTTTCTTGGGTGTGTTTCAGGAGCTGTGTTTGTACACGCTGGGGAACCTGGTAGTGGAAAGCGAAGCTGTGAGGAAGCAGCTTCTGCCTCAGGGCATCATTCCAGTGCTGGCATCCTGCATCCAGGTGGGTGAAACAGCTCAGCCGCCCTCTGCCCCTGCCCTGACCCAGAACGATGCCTTTTTTTATGCCCTTCAGACACTGGCTGGCAATACTGAGTTACCAGCCCTCCTTCCAGCTGTGGCCACAGGCAGAGACCCCTCTGCATGGGGCTGTTCCCTTGCGGCTAAGGGTCTCTCATGGGCTTTCCTGCACTCCATTTTTGGGGCTCAGGTCACCACCTTGTGCTCTTCAGCTGAATCTCTCACATCCATAACTGCAGCTTGCCAATGAACAGTCTCTAAGTCAGGGAGCTGCAGGCTTCTCGCCTCCGCACGGCTTGGGTCCAGCAGGCATATGAGGCCAACACAGTGAGCAGGGCTGTCATGTGCAGATCTGAATGCCCACAGTGGCACTGCTGCTGTGTTTGGGCTCCCGGATCCCTACAACTGCAGCCCATGCAAGTCTGGGGAGGGGGGACAGCTCAGCTTTGGTGTGGCCGCAGCTTGCTCTATCACTCCCCGTCCCCTGCTGTGCCCCCTTTTCCCCAGGCATGGAGAGACTGTGCCGCTCAGCTGCTTGGTTTGGCATTACAAAGAGGTATTGCCCTCTCACCAGCACTGCAGCTGGCACCGTGGGATCCCCCTGACTCTGTCATGCTGGATAAGCTCTGTTCTGTTTGATTGCAGTCCCCCCACGAGCCTGTGCTGGAAGGTCTGGGCTACGTCCTCTCACAGCTCCTCCAAGCCAAGGAAGCCCCCACAGAGATCATACCGTGAGTCCGAGCCTCTTAACCCTGCATCAGGATGGGCCCTGGGGTCCGGCGTGGTATTTGCATTCCAGGGACAATGCCGCCTTTCCCATCCCAGTGATATTAATAGTTCAGGGCAGAATCCTACCAGAATGATGGAGGTTTTGTTGCAGATCAGGGCACGGGGCCTGACTCTTTTCCCTCAGCCTCATCTGAGCAGACAGCTCTGGTATTTTGGTAAAGGACAGTGTTGAGCAGGGTAGGCTCGCAGGGAAATTCCTCCTGTGAAGGAAAAGATCAGCTTGATAGGCCCCCCGTGCCAAAAACGTGACCTCAGCCAAGGTGTCCTGAGTGCCCCCAGACCCTGCCACAGACAGGGGGAGCTTGTTGCTGAGCGTTAGGGGTGCCTGAAGCTGCAGCCCTTGAGTAAGAGTCTCTTCCCAGTGTGTTTTTGGAGCATGTGGCCTCCAGTACAGGGGAGAGAGCTCCCTGCTTAGTGGCCTGGGCTAGTGTATCCCTGTCAGTTGTCTGTCCTGCTTGTGCTCTGGCCTGTGCCTCCATTAACTCTGCTCTTCTGACCCCAGCTTGGTTCTGGACTCTGTTCTCCCCCAGCACATGCTTCGACTGGTTTGCTCCGGCCTCAAGGCTGGGACAGGAGCAGCCGTGGAGTTTGCATGGTGTCTCCACTACATCGTTTGTAGGTAAACATGCTTTTCTCCTCACTTTGAGTTTCCTGGGGGCAGCCAAACAGAGAGGCATGAAAGCTCAGGGTCCTGCAAGGGGACCTGGATTGCCTCCCCTTGGGAAAGCAATTTCCCTGCCATCCTGGACATTCCCGCTCTTCTGTCTGAGCACACACATGCTGTTTGCAGGATCACTGAGTTCCTTTACAGGGTGATAACAGGTGATAAACCTGAGGAGGCTGTTCCTAGTCCTCTAAAACATCACCCCCCCCCCCCCCCATAGCCTCCCCATGTCCGGAGTTGTCCCCCACACTCCCCATGGCAAGCTCCCCGAATCCTCATGCCTCTGGGGTTAGCCTAGTGTCACCTGGCCGGGCTGGCTGCTGCCAACAATCTCTGCCTGCCTTGGCATGGCTGCTCTGGTGCCATCCCTTTCAGCAGCCCCAGCAGAAAGGAATGTGTGGGTATGCAAAGAAAGATCGGGGCTGTTGTTTCCAGACCCACACAGATAATTCCAGTGGATCTGTCTTCCATGGGTTTTTAAACTTTCTCATAAGCTCAGAAACAAGCTCCCATTCAGACATGAAACGGGCACTATGGTGGTTCAGGAGAGTGCTCTGATTTTTCCCAGCCCCATTGTTTGGCAAGGGCTGCAGCGGTTTTCCCTCTCTGAGCACCAAGAGCAACCACGCTGTCCCTTCCCTTTGCAGCCATACAGCCAATGCAGCATTGCTGTCGCTGGGGGCCCTGCCTACCCTCACCTCGCTCTTGCTCGACATGGCTTCTGAAATCCCCCAAGATGCTCCTGAGGGCCTGGAGCTGGTAAGACACAGGCAGGGTGCTGGCCATTCTTGGCATTGCTGTGGGGATGCGGTCCAGCTAAAGGGCTTTGTGTTTCCCACCATCACAGCTCGTCTGCCCGGTGCTGCGGTGTCTCAGCAACCTGCTTGCAGAGGAGACAAGCTGCGAAGTCCAGCTACAGGATGAGCGCCTGCTCATCGCCCTCTTCCTCATCCTGCGGTGCTTCCTCCAGCAGCACCGGTTCATCGCACAGGAATGTCTCTGGCTGCTGAACAACCTCACAGGTGAGTATCCTGCAGGGCTTCACCAGAGCCAGAGCTGCTGCTGGGACCTGCCTTGATTGCTGGCAGACTCATGGTGTCTTGTCTACAGAGACCTCGCTCAGAAACCATGATCTTATTGATGCATTCCTTCCCTAGCGGACCAGCCCTTCTTCTGCTCTGCTCTGCTCTCCCTGGACTTGCTCCCGGCCCTGCTGCAGCTCCTGCCATGTTCCCAGATGGCCAGTGTGCTGGTAAGACCTCGCCTCGTGCCCCAGGTCTGCGGGGGAAGCACTGGACTTTCAAGAACGTGAATCCCCACACGCGTGGTGCTCAGGTTGGAAGTTGGCTCAGGGCAGTAGCTTGACAAAAGTCTCATGTTGTGGCAGCATCACCATCCGCCTCCCCTGAAGTCGCTAAGTCTGTATTTACCTGTGACAGGGTCCGCTCGGCACGGGGATAAACAGTGCCTTGGGGTGGGGATGGAGAAGGGTTTTAAAGAGCATTCAAAATCCAGGCGGTTGGTGAGCATGTGGCTTTGGGCAAGCACCTGGCAGGACCTCCAGGAAGGACATGGGGAATTCTCTGGAGCCTTCCTAAGCATGTCAGGAATCCTTTGCCCACTAACGAAGCCTCCGTTGCTCACTCCCTCTCACGGCTTCTCCGCCCAGGTCCTGACAGTGCTGTGCAATATAGCAGAGAAGGGGCCAGCCTACTGCCAGCAGCTGCACCAGCAGCGTGCCCTCCCCTTGCTGCTGCCCACCCTTGCGCTGCCTGACCCTGAGGTGGTGGGGCAGTGCCTGGAGCTCCTGCACCTCCTCTTCCTGCACTGGCCGGAGGTAAGAGCTGGGGGATACCTGCCCCAGAATCAAGTACGAGATTGTAAAGCCAGGGATGGGGATTATTATTACTATTTAAATAATACTGCCTTCAGTCATTGCCGTGCTAGCCCCGCATTCCTCAGCGCCCAGACACATGCCTGAAGGGGAGGGAACGCTTGTGTGATGCAGAGGGTGGAAGCCCTTCTTGTGTCTCTGGGGAGTTCCTTTTCATTGACGATGAATGTTTTTTGGGCAGGTTGTTTGTGCACTTTGAGATTATTATCAGGGGACTGTTTTGATTCAGTTGTGCTTACTTCAAGCTCTGTGCACCCCCAGCCAGCATGGCTGGATTTATCTGGCTTGGGATTTTAGTATGGGGAATTCCTTCAACCCCATACCCCAGGCTGTACAGCGGTGGCTCTGAGCAGACAGGATGAGCTGAAGTAGCTACGCAGGTGGCAGCAAGCCAGCTCTCACCCCTCTCCTCTTGCACAGGCTGCTGCTGACTTTGTCAGGCAAGGCGGACACCAGGCCCTTGAGCAGCACCAGAGCACCCCAGAACTGCAGGAACGGGTGCGAGCATTGTTGGACATGATCAGGCAGCCCCTGGGAGCCGCCACCTTGAGTCCCTGCCACACCACACTGTCGGCCTTCTCCTAGGCCACGCCATCTCCCTTCCTTCCCCCCTCTGCTCCGAGAAGGAGTAAACTGTTTCTTCACCCTGTGCCCTGCTTTCCCAAGGGCTGGTCAGGGGTCTAACTGCCAGCTGTAAGCACCAGTGCTAGCTGCACAGAGACGCTGGTCCTTGGCAAGACACAGCTGTTCCCATCCTTGTTGCCACCTCATAGCTACCAGCAGGCTGCCCTGTGCCTCCCCAGAGCTTGATGCAGGGGCAGAGCCCAGCTGCAAGCCAGGCAGACAGGCTCTTGATGCCAGGGAGGTGGTGAATAAACCCTGCTGGGTCAGCTGTTCCCTCCAATGTCTCCTTTTGGCTTTAAACCCAACATGTGAAGCTCAGGGTGAGCACATTGCATTTCTGAGATTGATAAGTTAAACATACAGATGTTTTACATTAAAGATCATCAGTCAAGTCTTCAGCACATGCATATTTACTGTCTGTCTTCACACCTTGCTTTTCACAATGTTCTCCACGGCCTTGGCAACTTCATCCACGGTAAGGTTGTTCAGCGGCACGCTTTTCTCCTTGCCAAACTCTGCAGGAAAGACAGAGGGTGAGAGGGGAGGCAGGTGCCTTGGTCCTCTTCTGGTGCAAAGGCAAGCCAAAGCCTTGCTTTAGGTTTCCCAAGTACCACTGGCGTCACAGCGCAGGCTCCCATCACCACCCTTTTCGCACCCCAGCGTGCCTCCCTGTCCCCAAATTATTGTTTCCACCTTCTCTTTATTCTTGGCCTTTCCCTTGCAGAGAAGCCAATGCAGCCTAACACGTTTCCTTGCCTCTCTGTTAATTTTTGCTGTGCAGAGGCCACCACCACATCCCAAAGCAACCTGGTGGCTTTCGGCCTGCTCACATCAAGATGCTCACCAAGACTTCAGTAAAATAGTGCTGAAAAACTTGCTGTTCCTACAGCAGCCCCTACCCGGGGGTGTATTTCCCTGCAACTCACACACAGAGGAGAGACAGGCACTATACAGGCAGGCTTTGCTCGCCCGTGTGCACACACTAGGAAATCTGTGCTTAAAAAGTTTCTTTGAAAGGAAGTTTCTAAATTATTTTTGTCCAGCCCAGATAGCTTTAGGAAGAAAACAAAAACCTCTACAGAGGAGCTTTTCTGCTCCCTCCTTGGTGTTTCACTGAAAATGCAGTGAAAACAAAGGAAAAACAGAAATATTTTTCAGTATAGGAATCCTACAGGGGTGGGAGATCACAGCCACAAGCTGGCAAACCACCTTCTGAGCCACAGGTCCCCTTTTTGTCCCTTACCCTCACTAACCTTACCGTAACGGACAAAATGGCGCTTACTGTAATCTCTAAACCGTCCCCCTTTGCTGCAGACCGCGGGGCTCTGGCCCTGGCTTCCAGCTGTCTCCTGGTGGCAGTTCCCAGCGGGCACCCCCCACTTACCGTACCGAGCCCAGAGCTTGGGCTGCACACCGGAGCACTCGCGGATCAGGATGGGGAAGTCGGGATTTGCCTTCTTCAGAGTCACATAGTGTTGCTCGATAAAGTCTCTGGGGAGGGAAGGAGGAACGGCAGGTCCCCGTGACTGAGCCCGCTGAGACCGGGCACGGGGGAGCAGGGGGCCGGGCAGGCCGATACCTCGCTCCCGCCCCTAGTCGAGCCCGTCCACTGCCAAGGCCCGCGGGGCAGCCCTCCCTGCCCCGCGGCTCCCGGCCCCGGCTCACCTGACGCCGCGGCTGCCCGCGGAGCGCTGGCACAGGTGGATGCGGAGCTCCCGCAGGCTACGGCCCAACCCACCCCCGATGCCCCTCACAGCCGCCGCCATCTTCTCTCTGCTCCAGTCAACGACACGGGGGCGTGGCTTCGGCGCCCGCCAATCGCAGTGCCCTCCAGTGGCGGCGCCCGCCAATCGCAGCGCCCGCCCGCCACTGGCCGGCCAATGCGGGCGGGGAGCAGGCCGGCCGGCCGCGGGGGGTGCTGGGAAGGGGAGCGGCGGCGGTGAGGGGTAGCGGTGAGGGGTAGCGATGCCGGAACGCGACAGTGAGTGGAGCGGGGGAACGTGGGACACCGGGGGGCTCCGGGACATCCCGGGGGATGGAGCATCCGGCTCTTGGGTGGGGTTGGCGCGGCTCTCGGGGGAGTTGGGGAGCGGCCCGGTGGTGGGGGGCGACTGTAGGCCCGCCCTGGGCTTGGGGGAGCGGGGGGTCACGGGCACCCCCTAGCCTGCTGAGAGGAGCAGCCCTTGCTAGGGGAAGGTGACGGCCTTAAGAGTAGGGGGAGGGCTTCCCGGAACGGGGTTCCGGGACAACCCGGGGGGTGAGGAGACGCTCGGAGGGAACGTGGGGACACACCCGGGGGGGACAGACCCCAGCGCGGGGGCTGTGCACTGGGGTGCGCTCTGGGGCTGGGGCAGTAGGGCGTTTCTGGGGACGAAGGGGAGGCACGGACAGTCCCGGGAGGTGGCGAGGGACCCTGGGTGTGGGGGGTGTGGGGACACTCCCGGGGTGGCACTAGAACACCCCCCTGGGAGAGCACTCGGATTAGGGGGGGCGGTAGGGTCTCGTGGTGGGCGGTGACAGGAGGACTCCTCCATCCCACGCATCTCTGTGAGACCACCCCTGGGTGTCAGCAGTCTGGGCTCGGCAGAGGAGTGGGGTGGTGGGTGAGCGCTGCCCCCTTCCCTGTGCCTGAGCTGGGACTGGGCTGGGAGGCTCGTGGTGGCCGGAGGGGGGCTGAAGCTGCACAGACAGACTCTGAGCACTCTCTTTCCTCCTCTCCTCCAGATGAACCATTCTCCAACCCTCTGGCCCCTGATGGCCTCGATGTGGATGACTCGCACTCCTTCCACCAGTGAGTACAGTACTGGGGTGGGATGGGGACAGGACTATGGGACTCAAAGCCAATTCCCCCACCTAGAGGGTGGGAAGGATGAGTTTGATTGATGAGAAGCTCACCATGAGCTGGCAATGCATGCTGGCAGCCCAGAAGGCCAACCACATCCTGGGCTGCATCCCCAGCAGCGTGGCCAGCAGGGCGACGGAGGGAATTCTGCCCTTCTGCTCCACTCTGGTGAGACCGCCCCCTGCAGTGCTGCCTCCAGCTCTGGAGCCCTCAACATCAGAAGGACATGGAGCTGTTGGAGCAGGTCCAGAGGAGGCCTCAAAGATGATCTGAGGGCTGGAGCACCTCTGCTGTGAGGACAAGCTGAGAGATTTGGGGTTGTTCAGCCTGGAGAAGAGAAGGCTCTGGGGAGACCTTAGAGCCCCTTCCAGTACCTAAAGGGGCTACAGGAAGGCTGGGGAGGGACTTTTTACAAGGGCCTGTAGTGATAGAACGAGGGATAATGGCTTCAAACTGGAAAAGGGGAGATTTAGATTAGATCTCAGGAAGAAATTTTTCACTCTTAGGGTGGTGAGACACTGGCCCAGGTTGCCCAGGGAAGTTGTGCATGCCCCATCCCCGGAGGTGTTCAAGGCCAGGTTGGATGGGGCTTTGAGCAACCTGTTCTAGTGGGAGGTGTCCCTGACCATGGCAGGGGGGTTGGAACTAGGTGATCTTTAAGGTCCGTTCCAACCCAAACCATTGTGATTCATTCTGTGATTCTGTGACTGGTGCAGTGCAGCCTTTGGACTCCCTCAGTGGGGACCCCGTGTCCAGCTCCGTTGCACAGGACATGCTGGCAAACCCTCTGCGCCCTTGGAAGCTGTCAGGCTGCCAAAGCTCGTTGGGATGTGATGGTTTCTGTTTCCCCTCTTCCTTGCAGGTCCAAGCTGACCAATGAAGACTTCAGAAAGCTTCTCATGACCCCGCGGGCTGCACCAACATCTGCGCCACCCTCCAAATCTCGCCACCATGAGTGAGTAGGACTCTGTTTCACAGGACTGTGGGACAAAGCATGTCTGCCTTCCCTCTGGGGCTCCGTTTCTGCCTGACTTTCTCCCCCTGTGCTCTGCAGCAGAGTATTTAAAGGGACTTTTGCTAATGAGTGTGCAGACAGGGTCTGAGGAGCAGACCTCCACCTTGCTTTGCGCTCGTGTCCGTGCAAGCTGTACGTGTGTGTGTTAACTGGAGAAACAGGTGGGTCAGGACTGTTTTAAATGACAGAGCGAGCCTTGTAAGGCTGTTAAGACACTTCATGCAGGAGGCAGGTTTAGGTTTTGTTCTGTAAAAATCAGTGCTTTCCCCTCCTCTCCCTGCTGACAGCACGGACTTAAGGAGAAATGGGACTGCACTGTTCCCATCTTCAAGCATCTTGGTGCCCTGCTGTGTCTGAGGGACTGTTCTGTCTAGCTGCCTGTGTTTGTGTGGTTCTGCAGACCATACATGTGGTTTCTCGCCCTTTTCCAGGATGCCCCGGGAGTACAATGAAGATGAAGATCCAGCTGCTCGCAGAAGGAAGAAGAAAAGGTAAATTGGGAAAGCAATGCATCAGGACTTGTCTTTGTACATCACGTCCCTCCCGTGGAAGCAGCTTCTGAGCTCTTGGGCTACCAAAGAGGACCCTGAGTGGCCTGGATTATTTTTGGGCTTTGGCAGAGTGAGAAGAGCTCAGACTGAGTGACTGTCACTGGTTGTGGGAACAGATGTGGGAGGGTGGCAGCGGGATGGGGGTGAAGCTTCTCCTCCAGAAGAACAAGGGGAGGCTTTGGCAGAGCAGGGCAGTGGTGGGACATCTGTGCCAGTGACTGTTTTCTGGGGCACATCTGGGCAGCAGGGCTGCACTTGACCTTTTCTCTTTTGAAGGGAAGACTGGGCTCCTCTTTGGAGAGCCTTGGTACAGCAGTTTCATCGTGTCTGGTGTCCTCCAGGCATGTTGTGTTCCATGGTGCTTTAGGACATTTTTTGGGGAAAGGGTCGGGAGCAGAATGGACACGTGTGGGGCCTTGGGGCCTGTTACCTGACCGGTACATCAAAAGTGTGAACGCATTGCTCTAACACTGAGCTGTTTTTCCAACCCCAGCTATTACGCAAAGCTGCGCCAGCAGGAGATAGAGCGTGAGAGAGAGCTGGCTGAGAAGTACAGGGACCGAGCCAAGGAGAGGAGAGATGGTGTGAACAAGGACTACGAGGAAACAGAGCTGATCAGCACAACTGCCAACTACAGAGCTGTGGGGCCGACAGCAGAGGCGTATGTGAGCCTGTGGCATGGCCATATCTTGCCAGTCTGTTCCAGGGGGGCTGTCTTGTAACTGGCTCCATTTTTGTTGCACAGGGATAAATCTGCTGCGGAGAAGAGGAGGCAGTTGATCCAGGAGTCCAAGTTCTTGGGTGGTGACATGGAGCACACTCACTTGGTGAAGGGTCTGGACTTTGCGCTGTTGCAGAAGGTGAGCATAGCTATCACCATGCCGCTGCTCTTTTATCCTGTCCACTCCCACAGGTGGAGAGTGTGGGCAGAGGGTACTAGTTGCCACCTACAGCTGTTTAAGTCTTGTCAATGTTGATTTCTCTTTCTGGGAGAGTTTTATGAAGGGGTAGTGAGCTGGTGAAAGTGGGCTGACTGGTTCTGATGGGCAGCAGTGGCATGGATTGGTCTGTAATGCATGGATTTACTCTGTGGCCAGGTACGGGCTGAGATTGCCAGCAAGGAGAAGGAAGAGGAGGAAATGATGGAGAAGCCCCAGAAAGAAACTAAGTGAGTGGTTGAGGTTTTTGCACTCCTGAGTGCAGCTGCCTCCCAGACAGGAGGATGCAGAGGCCTACATTTGGCATAAAACTTCTGTTTCTTTTCTGTTTCTGTTCAGGAAAGATGAAGATCCTGAGAACAAAATTGAATTTAAAACCCGCCTGGGTAAGACTGTGTGGATGTGGCTGTTCCCCACCTTGTGTTGTGCCATGAATGTGGGAGAAATCCAGGAGGGTGAATGGAGGAATGAAAACCTTGTTGTTGGAGGGGGGAAGAGTCTGAGGTGTATGTGTCCTGAATTTGAGGGCTGGAGGAAGCATGTCTCTTAGGAGGCAATTCTGATGTTTCTGGTAAACTAAATGTGCTTCGCTATGGGCTTGCCCATTGCTCTCTTATGAGCAGCTCTCCCATGTGTTTCCTTCCCTTCCAGGTCGCAACATCTACCGCATTCTGTTCAAGAACAAGGCTTATGAGCGGAATGAGCTGTTCCTGCCAGGGAGGATGGCCTACGTGGTAGATCTGGATGATGAGTATGCCGACACTGATATCCCAACCACGCTGATCCGGAGCAAAGCTGACTGTCCCACCATGGAGGTACCCAGCAAGCGTCCAGGTTGCCTGACCACATTGGTCTGAGTTGGCCAGAGCAGGTCTTACCACAAGGGGTTCTCTGACAAGGGAGTCATCCACTTCCTTGGGGATTTCTCTTTCAGGCACAGACCACGCTGACCACCAATGACATTGTCATCAGCAAACTGACGCAGATCCTCTCCTATCTTAGGCAAGGGACCCGCAATAAGAAGCTCAAGAAGAAAGACAAAGGTAAGAAGTGAAGTGGATCAAGTAGAAGATTGCTGGAAGCATATCCCAAGAGAAGGAAATGTATTTTGGTTTGCTGTGTTCCCCTGTGCGGTGAGGCTGTGGACTTAGAGAACCGTGATTTCCTTTAGCTCCCTGAGCACTGCATCCTGAAGGCAGGCTGTCTGTGGTGGGACTGCAGGGGTCTGGCTGCTGAGAAATTACAGCTGCGAGGATGGCTTGTGCAGCTCTACTCTTCCTGCTTAAGGCCCAGTTCCTTGGGGAGATGTCCCCTGTTGGAGAGGGACATAGTGGCTTCCTGAGGGGGCTAGATATGACGTGGTAACCACAGAGGAAGTCAGGAGGACACCCCCACTTTGGGGGCTTGGAAGACAGGCTGGGAACAGGGAAACAGTGCAGGTGGCGGAGTGAATGATGTGCCTCTCACTGCTCTTGTCTTTGCAGGGAAGCTGGATGAGAAGAAGCCCCCTGAAGCTGATATGAAGTAAGTGCCTACCTACCCGTGGACTGTGGGGTCACAGCTCTGCCTTAAGGAATGTCTTTTTTGTCCCAGTGGATTTGGAGACGGCTGGCTTTAGCGCTTCTGGAGCGAGCTGCCTCTTTGGACCTGTGGTTTGTAAGACAAGGCTGGAGGCAAGCTCTAGTTTGTTGTTTTTTTTTATTTCAAGCTTGAGGCAGGCAAAGGGCTCTCTGTCATCCTGGTCTACCAGAAGCAGGTCCAGGCAGCAGAAGAGAGCAGAAATGTGGTGGTACCTCTGACAGATGCAGAAGCCCTTCCTAGTTCCTTAGCTCTCTGTTGGTGCTGCGTGCTCCTTTATTAGGTTCCCGTTCAAAGGGGGTGATTGTGGCCTCTTCTGTTGCACCAGCTGTTAACTGCAGGCTCTTTTGCACTTCTAGCATCTTTGAAGATATTGGGGATTATGTGCCCTCCACTGCAAAGATGCCACGGGAGAAGGAGCGGGAGAGGTACCGTGAGAGAGAGCGTGACAGGGACCGAGAACGTGACAGGGACCGGGAGCGTGAGAGGGACAGGGAGCGTGACCGTGAGCGGGAGGAGGAAAAGAAGAGGCACAGCTACTTTGAGAAGCCCAAGGCTGATGATGAGGTGAGCCTCCGCTCATGAAGCCTGGACTGTCCCACCTGATCTCTGCCTTTGGGGATTGCAGCTGTGGGGTTGGTGTGGTCACCCTGGTGACTTTGGGTGTCTCTGGTCAGGCTCGTGCTCCCACACTTGCCACTGTTCAGCCCTTGCTGAGCTCTGTTTCTCCAGCCAGGGGCTGGGTACTTGTCCTCTTCTTCAGCAAGTAAGGCAGGACTAGCACAAGCCAGTAGCTCTTATGGTTTAGCTCTGTGCTTGCCACAAACAGTCTTAAAGTGGAGCTGCAAGTCATGCAGCACTGTCACTTGCCTGCTTTCAACCATCCCGGGTGACACTATATCTCTCTCTTCCTTGCAGCCCACAGACATCGACAAAGGTGAGTCAAGTGGTATGGACTTTTGAATGAGGCTGGACGTTTGAGTGAGGCTGTACGGGGTTGCAGACCACAGACCTGCTTGGCTCACTGGCCTGTGTGAACTCCCTGCTCTCCCAGAGACTCCTGTGATGGAGGGAATTGCTTGTCATGAGGGTTTTGGGTGAAGAGTCTTGCGCCTGCAGGCTGGTGCATGCCACCCTGGTTTGAGTGTCTGTGCAGATCCTTCCTTGGCAGCAGACCAGCTCAAACAACCTTATGTTGGCTGTAAGCTGAGGAAGATTCAGGGTCTCCTAAGCTCAGCCTGCCCCCATCTGTGCTTGAACTGGTTTGCTGCTACTCGGTGTTCTCCTGGCTCCTCCTCTTCTACCTCATGCACACTGTTCTTCTGCCTGTTACCCTGTCCCAATGAATTGATCATGCAGAAGGGGACTCAGCCCAGCCCCATGTGTGTTGCAGTGAGCAGTTCCTCCCCCAAAACTCAGCCTGCTGCTCTGTCTCTGCCTCAGGACCTGGCTCAGCTAAGGAGCTCATCAAGTCCATCAACGAGAAGTTTGCTGGAGCCGCTGGCTGGGAAGGAGCAGAGTCATATCCTTTATTGTCTGTGCCAGCCTGGCCAACTGCGAGGCCAGGCTTCTTTTGCAGTCAGGCCTTGCCTGAGTATGGCTGTGTGGTTGTCCTTCCTCACCTGGGAAAGCTCTTCCTCCTGTAGCAGAGAAATGCCACCCAAACCTTGCTGCTCGTATGCCAAATACAAGCTCTGAAGCCTCCCGTTCGGTTGTGTTAGGGCAGGAGATGGCTCTTTGGCTGACTGTGCTCAGCCCTTAGCTGTAAGGCTACGTGGTGTTGCTTTCCTTGACTGTTGTGACATTGAAGAAGCCAGAAGACAAGAAGCAGCTGGGTGACTTCTTCGGCATGTCAAACAGCTACGCCGAGTGCTACCCTGCTACGTAAGGAAGCAGCAAGAAGCTGCGGGTTGGGAGCAGGGTGTGCCGAGGGGCTGCTGTTCTCCAGCAGCAAGAGCTTGAACTGCTTGTTGGGTGGAGCAGGCTTGGTTTTGTCTGGGGTTGCAGTCTACTGTTAAAATGAGCTCCAGATCCTTGGTTCTGGCAGACCTGGCCTTTTCTTACCTGGTTTCTGCTATAAATGGCTACCTGGAGTCTGTGTCCCCTTACTGCCAGGGAGAGCCAAGGTGGCTGGGAGTCTGCCAGATTCCCTAGTAATTCGTGTGCTTGTTGAGCTCTGACCACAAAGCAGCCCCTTGGCAGAAGAGGAACAGCTTTCAGCCTACAGTCATCTTAGGAGCATTTGCAATCTTGGATGCCCTTGTGGTGCAGCTCACCTGCGGGGCCTGCAGTCGGAGGATCTTCTCTGTGGTCCAGGAACTGAGGGTGTTCGGTCTGAGGCCACCAGCTGGCTCCCACCAGCTCGCTGCCTTGTGAGCATCGGAGCCCAGCTCCAAGGACCTGATCTGCGTCCCAGGGACCTACACTGAGCTCTGTCCTTGCTTTTCTGTTACAGAATGGATGATATGGCTGTGGATAGTGATGAAGAGGTGGACTACAGCAAAATGGATCAGGTACGCCTTCACCAGCTTTTAGGGCCAGTGAACTAGGCATCAGTGCAGGCTGAGAGGATCCCACTGGAGAGAAGCAGGCTTGTGCAGAAGGGTTGAACACCCTGGAGCTGGGTGTTGAATGTGTTTTGGGGATTGCTGAACTGCTGTGTGCCAGGGTCTGGGTGGGATATATCATCCCAGGGAGCAAATGTGCAACTCTCGAGGTGATGGGGAGGTGTGCTAGTCCGTCTCAGCTCCCTCTTCTGTGGAATCTCCTGTTGCGGGCTTCTCAGGGAGGGGATCTTGGAGCCAAGGCCAGACTGGGTGCACAAGCCCATTGCAGTGAGGCCAATGCGAGATGGAGATCTTGCGTGGGCACGTGGGGCTGTGTGAGAAGCCCTGGCCAGCACCAGCTAAGAAGCTGCTCCGAGTCGTTCTTTCACTGCAGGGTAACAAGAAAGGACCTCTGGGCCGCTGGGACTTCGACACCCAGGAGGAGTACAGTGAATACATGAACAATAAAGAGGCTCTGCCCAAGTGAGTGCAGCCCTTGTGAAGGGCTGAGCAAGGGTTCTGGGTGGGGGTGGCAATGCTGGCCAAACCTGGGTCCTGGGGGAGCTTAAATGGAGAAGGGGGTTCCCCTGGTGAGGACCCAAGGAAGAGCTGTGGATCCTGGGTGTGGTGGCTTGTCTTTGCTCTTAGTGTGACTCTTGAGAACTCCTGCCCAGCCACTGCTTCTGGGGGCTCAAGCTGGCTCTGGAGTATGGGCCCATAGCTGGGGCAGACATGTCCGTTCCCCCAGCAAGCTGTGGATCTCCTGCGAGCACTGAGCTCTGTCTCGCTCCTTCCCCAGGGCGGCTTTCCAGTATGGCATCAAGATGTCTGAGGGACGCAAAACCCGTCGCTTCAAGGAGACAAATGACAAGGCAGAGCTGGACCGGCAGTGGAAGAAGATCAGTGCAGTGAGTGCCTGGTGCTGGGGTATCGTCTGTTTAGCCCACAAGCTGCCAGTGTAGCCCAGGAGAGCTTCCACCTAGTCCTGCCCTCCCTGTCCTAGGCACAGGTCTTTGGTCCAGCCCATGTCCTGGCAGCCAGGCACTGCCAGTGTATGTGTGCAGCAGGCCTGGCTCTCTCTAGAAATTGAATTTGCTCCTTGCGAGGGAGTCAGGCAAATATTTGGGGCTGCAGGACTGCAGAGGCATTTGGAGCTGTGTCTCTGGGGGCTTTTTGCTCCAGGCTCTGCAGCAGATGTCCAAACATGTCCAAAACCAGCAGCTCTGAGCCATCCAAAGGGGATTGGAGGGGACAAGGCGTGCTTAGCAGTTCCCTGTTTTCTAACCAGCAGAGATGGGGGTTGTCCTGGCAGGGTGAGCTGGCCATGAGCACCCCAATAATATGGGGGTGCTAGGGGAAGGTGAGAACAGATGTTTTTTTGATGGCAAAATGGAGCAACGGGGGAACAGGCCAAGCTTTTCCAGGCTTTGAGCAGCTTGTGGACAACTTTAGCTCCCCTCTGCTTGCTCTGGCCTGGCTACAGCTCTCCCCAGGTGTATCTTGCACCCCTTCTGCTGTGGTTGTGGGCAGTCAGCTACCCTGAGGGTGATGGGGCTTTGTGTTTTCTCTGCAGATCATCGAGAAGAGGAAGAAGTTGGAGGCTGATGGGTTAGTAAAGTTGTCTCTGCTCTGGGCTTGGCCACAGGACAGTCCTGGGGGCTGACTGTCTCCTGCTGCCTCTCCCAGGAGCTGCAGCAGGCAGAGACCTCCTTGCTGGCTCTCAGCGCTGGGGCTGGAAGGAGAGTGGAGAACACTTGGCCCCTGTCAGGGTGCTCCTGCCCTGCTGTAGCTCAGCAGAGCCTGCAGGGCATTTCTCCCCTGGTCCATGGGCAGGTGCTGAGCAGACCCTGGGGCTATGGTGCGGCTACTCCTTGACCAGACATTTCTGCCCCATCCAGTTGGGTGCCCCGAGGAGCTATTGGGCCCCCCACTGTTTTGTGGGGTGAGATTGTGGACCTCAGCGCTGAGCTGTGGATGGGAGCAGGATGGAGCTGTCTGCCCTGCATCCTCACCTCCGCCCTGCCCCTCTGTCTCTTCCAGGGTTGAGGTGAAACGGCCCAAATACTGATGCCTCCAGTATCTTCTCCTCCAGCTCCTGGAACCCTAGCTTGCTGGATGCTGCCTTCCTGGAGCTTGCTGGTGTGCTTTCCTTGCCCCCCAGGCCATCCACTTTCTGCTCTGGGCTGGGCAGCTGATACTGAGGCTCTCCTCTCCAGTGTTTGCTGTATAGTCTGTGATGTATAAATGTTGTAGCTGTAATAAAACTGGATTAAATTTGCATGAACATCTGTTTGTGTGGATAGAAAGAAGGTGCCTGGGCTGGGCTCAGATCAGCAGGAGCGGCAGGGCTCCTTCTCCCACCCACCAGCCCGCATGAGTTTCCTAGAGTGAGTCCTAGCTAAGGATCTGGGAGCCTTTCGGGTTGGGGGCAGCAGCCCCTGTCAAGCCTTGAATAAAATTAGCAGATAAGTCTATCTGATGGAAATAATCCCAGCTGAGCAACCTGTGAAATGGGACCCTTGTGTGGGGAACCTGGTGCCCTAGAGTGTAGGAATGGCACCACATCCCTGCGTGAGCTCTGCCCAAGCTGCTGTGGTGCAGGAGTGGCCATCGGCCCTGGCCAGCACCAGGCAAAGTTTGTCACTGTGGAGCAGGGCCAGCAGGGAGCTGGAATAGCCCCTCTGGGCAAGCACAGGGACGTTATGGGGGACCCTGGCTGGGCTGGGGCCCTGGGCAGGATCTTGGGGTGCCCTGCCAGCCCCAGATGAAAGAGGCCTAAGTGACACCTGGTCCCTGGCCGCCCCCTCCTCCCCTGGGAGGCAGCGAAGAAGGCCACACTGCTTCCCTGTGATGTAAATCAGGGAGGCCGCGGGGGCTCCCACTGCTGAACAGCTGAAATAGCAGGAGAAAACGAGGCGGCCGCGGTGATTCCCGGCAAAATGAGCCAGGGGTGCCCGCGGGACCGAACCCCTGTCGGGGCGAGACACAACATACATGTGAAACACCGAAGTAACCGCTGGGCTATAGCCGGCCCACGAACACATTTGTCGCCGCGCCACTAGAGCATCCTCTGCGGGGCGGTGCCATGCAAATGAGCGGGCGGTGTAATGCAAACGAGCACTGCGCCTGCGCCCAGCGCGGCCCCGCCATGGCGGCAACGGGGGAGGTGAGCTCGCGTGGGGGACAGCGCGGCCACGGCCCCGCCGGCCCCGGCCTCACCGCCACGCTCTCCCCCAGGGCTGCTCGGAGCTGGTGGAGACGGAACCGCGGCTTCGGGACACCCCCGAGGACATCTGCTTCGAGGCGACGGCCAACGCCATTGCCCTGCACCCGGCCCGGCCCTTGTTGGCGGCGGGGGACGTGGACGGCGACGTCTACCTGTGAGTGGGGCCGTGGGGGCTCCGCCGGGGCGTGGGACGGGGCCGCCGGGTATAGGAATCACTGGGCGCCGGCCGTCGCGGCTGTCTGCCCTCCTGCGGGCCCCAGCGAGCCTGTGCCGGTGCTGGCAGGTACTCGTACTCCTGCACCGAGGGGGAGAACCGGCAGCTCTGGTCGTCGGGACATCACCTCAAGTCGTGCCGGGATGTGGCCTTCTCCCAGGACGGGCAGAGTGAGTGCGGGGAACGTGGGGTGGCACTGGGGGGATGCTGGGGCTGGGGGTGCTGAGGTGGCTCTCCAGAGCTCTTCACTGTGTCCAAGGACAAGTCCATCCACATCTTGGCAGTGGAGGAGGGACAGCTGGAAATGCGCTTCCCCAAGGCTCACAGGTAGGTAGGTCTGCGTGGGTGGATCGTCCCAGGCATCATCCCTAGCAAGGCCACGCAGCCCTGAACTGGGCAGGTAGAGGCCAGAGGATCGTCCCCAACATAAGTAGTGACTGTGCCGATGTGGGGCTGGGGTCTCTGCAGCTCGGCCCTCAACTGCGTGCTGCCCATCGATAACCATGTCTTTGCCACGGGCGATGACAACGGGGCGTTGAAGGTGTGGGACCTGCGCAAGGGTGACACTGTCTTGGAGGCTCGTGAGCAGGAGGAGTACATCAGCGCGATGGCCGTGGACGGTAATGGGAAGATCCTGCTGACTGCCAGGTACCGGGGGCTCCATGGTGCCAGGGTTGGCTACCCTGTGGCCATGCAGGGAGCTGGGGGAACCATGTCCCATGCTCATCATGTGCCCCTTCCATCTCCTGCAGTGGTGATGGCACCCTGGGTGTCTTCAGTGTGAAGAGGCGGCGCTTTGAGCTGCTCTCAGAGCCGCAGAACGGGGACCTGACATCTGTGGTGCTGCTGAAGGTTGGCCCTGCCACGGAGCAGGATCCTGGATCCCTCTCCACGTTTGTTGTTCTGCAACTGGTTTACTGTCACCCATCTTGCCTAGAGGGGGAAGAAAGTGGCGTGTGGCTCCAGCGAAGGCACAATCTACCTCTTCAACTGGGATGGCTTCGGGGCTGCCAGCGACCGCTTCGCTCTGAGGGCTGAGTCTGTTGACTGCATGGTCCCCATCACGGACAGCATCGTATGCGTGGGGTCCCTGGATGGCGTCATCAGGTCAGGGGCACAGGGTGGGATGGAGTGGGGAGGGTGTGGGATGTGATCGGCTTTAGTTAGGAGAAAGGGGATGCCAAGCTTGTGGTGGTGCAGGGCTCTGCCTTCCTGCAGGGTCCTGACTGGGGCCACCTATGTCCCCAGGGCAGTAAACGTCCTGCCGAACCGGGTGCTGGGCTGCGTTGGGCAGCACCTGGGGGAGCCCATCGAGCAGCTGGCGGTGGCCCCGGGTGGGCAGCTCCTGGCCAGCTGCGCCCATGACCAGAAGGTGAAATTCTGGGACGTCTCTGCTCTGGGGGGGCTCGTGGTGGACGACTACCGGAAGAAGAAGAAGAAGGGGGTGCCGCTGCGGGCCCTCAGCAGCAAGGCGGCGGGCAGCGGGGAGGACTTCTTCGCCGATCTGCGGGACGAGGCCGAGCCGGAGGCGCAGGCGTCGGCGGGCGGCGACAGCGACTGCAGTGACTGAGGGGCCGCGGTGGGGCGGGGCCTCGCCCCAGTGCGGGGGCGGGGCCCGGTCCGGCCGCGCCCCGTGGTTGGGTAGACCAGGGGGTGTGGCTCAGCAGCAGCGCTGCGGAGGCGGGGTAGGTCCTCGCGTTCGTGGGCGCCAGCGTTCTGATTGGTTCCTGGGGCTGCCACTCGGGCCGAGCTGCAAGGGCATTCTTAAAGGGACAGAGGGTGTCTGGAGCGGCGGTGGGTTGCCCCGCCGTGTCCCCCTCGTAGAGGGTGGGCAGCGCTTATG
>VFFE01005295.1:7519-32449 GCA_008921705.1 Burhinus oedicnemus
GGTCTTGTTTTTTTTTTTTTTTTTTTTTTTTTTTTTTTTTTTTTAAGGGTTTGGTTTTTGGAAAGGAGGTGTGTATTTAGGGGAGGGGGAGGAGAAACATTAAAAATCGGTCGGAGAGAGAAGCGGATCCTAAAAATCATGTTTCTCGAATGTTTTAATGGCAACAAAATCTTATTAAATGTGCATGCTTGGTATGTGCAGTTATTTTTTCCATAAACTCTTGGATCGTATTACAGTTGATACTTGGTGCTCAGCTCTTAGCTCAGCTTGCAAGAAATGTAATGGATCAGAGAAGCGCACATCCCCAGAGCCTGATTTTTAACCATTTCGCTGCAGGAATCGAATCCCTGCTTGGCTTTAACTTGCTGCTGTTACTGCTTTAAGAAAAACAAGTACTTAAAAGAGAGAAGTTCTGCGGGGTTAAAGCCTGAAACAGCTTCAGACTTGACATATGTCTAAAGACATACAAATTAACCGGTGCCAAATATGTCTGTGGAGAAAGCAGGGAGGGAGCTTGCTTTGTTCTGCCAAATAATCAAAATGTTTTGTTGACAAATAAAGTGGTGCTTGGCAGCACTTGTAGATCTAAAATTAAATTTAAATTATTGAATTTTTTTGAAGCCGTAGCCTCCTCCTGCTGGGTAGGACTTTTTTTGTATACCTCTTTAATATCAGCGGGAGGGCAGGACTAGATGTTACTTTCCTTGTAACAGGAAACTTGCTGGATTAGATTTATTTTTTATTTTATTTTGTTTTTATTATTCTTTTTAAGTAATTTAGGGAGGATGATGGTAAAACATAGGTACCCAGTTGCGTCTGTTGAGGAAGGCAGCTTGGCACTATCCTGTTTTGTCAGTGGTCAGTTCAACTACATCCGTTGCAAAATTGGGGAAAGAAAAAAAGAAACTGAGCTGCAGGCCATGAAACCCTCTGGAAACGTAGGTGGTTTGTGCTCGCAGTGGTTGTACTAGGACGTCGTTGCATCTGTGTCTTAGGCTGGACAATAAACATGGAAGTACAAAGGTTCTGACTACATCTGTGTTCACTTAAAAGTTGGTATAATAAAAATCACTGTAAATTTTAACCTTTTGCACTTCACTGACAAGCGTGCAAGTAGAAAACAGGAGGGGGAAAAAAAAAAAAAAGGCTTGGTGGAAGTGAGATGCAAATTTGACCTGAGTCTCCGAGTAATAATCTTCAGATAAGTGCTGCCTCATCTGTTCTTTTGATGATGGTGGTGGTGGTTTTTTTTTTTTTAATGCTCATGTGATAGTATACTGGAAAAATGATTGGTCTTAAAACATGTTGAATCTCTTCTGCCCTCCTCAGTCTTAAGTCTTTATTTGAAGCCACTTGAACGCTCGCAGTTTAGGTAGTGCTGTTGTCAAAATTATAAGGGGGAATGCAAGCTTTCTACTTGGTGACATATAATGAAGTTTGAAATAGTCCAGCAGGTTCAGGATTCTGATGGGTGAAGGGAGATTTCTCTTTCAACAGGGAAACAGGAAAAGCTAGATGCAGCACTTTAGGTTTCAGCTAATTTCAAATTAATCAAAGTTATGTTTTATTACAGAAAGTTCTATTAAGGTAGTGCTAGAAACTTGCTAAGGATCCACGGGTTAAATTTGCCTAGGAGGAAGGTGTTTCATATTAAAAAAGATACAATTTCCAGTTGGGTTTATTGTTACGGGACACTTTAAATAACCAAATCTACTTGCAGAACACTTGCTCCTAATCAGAAGGGCTTAGACAGTCGTAGATATGACATCTACATTATTATTTTTTTCTAAATCAAATAATGACAACCAGTAATAGGTGATGCTGGTTGGGATTTTGCAAGTGAATTTGTTGAACAACCAAAGCTAGTGTTTTGACTCAGCTTAATGGAAGAATGAGCAAAACAAGCTGAGTAGGTCCGGGAGGTGGGACTGATGGGCAGGCTTTGTTAAAAACTGTGGTATATCGGTAGGGAAAGTGCTTAAAATGGCATACGAGCGCCGTAGCCAAGTCTTTCGTAAAGGTGGCCAAGAGTTGCTGCCTATTGGTGGAACTGGGGCAGCCTCCAGCTCTCGTGTTTGAAAATCCAGTGTTGGGGGGGGGGTTTGTCCCCACTCTGAGGAGCTCTGGGTCGTAAATCTGGAGAGGATCTGGAGCCTGATGGAAACCCAAGGTTCTCCTGCATAAACGAAATTGGTAGCCCAAGCAAGCAAGAAGAGGATATATAGTAAGGGCTCAGTAATTCTTGGACAAATACCTGCCTCAGGAAGGCTTTTAGGAATAAGCAGAGTCTTCAGGGGATGGAAAAATCCTGATATGTCAGGAAATGTAGGAACAGAGAGAGTTTGCCAACTGTTCAAGCTTAGTTGCAAATTGCAAAGGATGTGAAGTAAATGGCTCTTTTACATGTACGTACAGGTCAGTAGGACGGAAGAGAAAGCAAGTATAAGAGCAGTTCCAGGATTAAATATTTGTTTTGTGTTAGATTTCAGCGAGGAAGATATAAGGGCAGTGGCAAAATGGGTGATGGAGGGAGTGTGGTTTATAAGCATCCATCACTGTTGGCAAGGTGGAAGTGAACCCGGCTTAGCCGACCCTCCTGGCTTGAGCCACTCTGTACTGGAGTCTTGGAAAAAGGTATTTGAAATCCTGGGTCTGTTCTGTGTTTTCATAGGCCTGCCCAATCAGGGTGATCCTGTGAAAGGGAAATGGCCATCAATATCATGGATGTAATTTTCAGAGCTCTTCACCCCTACTGCCAGTCTCCTCCTTTAGCATGAGTCTCAATACTGTACAAGTTACTAAAGCGAATTTTGAAGGAAAAGCATACAGATACATGAAAAAAATATGTATGGCATGATACCACCAAAAGTAGGTCACGCTAGACTAGTGTAGTAGTCTTCTGTTGGTAAGACATCTGCTAGAGTGTCCTCTCCTGAAAGCTTTGAATGGACTAAAACTAGACTTCATTCATTAAACATCTGAAGTGCCGTCAAAGGTTGAACTCCTTGGTGCATTAGCAAGTCAGCTGAAATTAAACTTTGGGATTTGCTAACACAAAATGTTCTAAATACCAAAAAGTTTTAAGTTGATTTGAAAAGTATTTGGGCAATTTCATAACAGAAAAAATAAACAAAACCTGTAAATAGGAAATAACAACACTTTCTGGTATAGTTTCTGTATGCTTTCCTGGCTGTTACATGTCTTCTGTTACCCCCTGGCCGTGACAGGTTACTGGACAACAGGGACCTTTGATCTGACACATTTTGTCTATTTTTCTGTTCCTGTTAATTAGCAGAGGAGTGATCAGGAACTGGTGGGAGTGGGGATGGTGGTGGGCCATGCTGAAAGGAGAAGTCGCTGTCCTGAGAGGAGGCTACCAGTGGGTTTTCAAAGCATCACTTTTGAAACTAATCTGCTTTAACACTGTCCCAAGTCGCAATGAGAGCATGACTGTTCCTAAAAGATGTACACACAGCAGAAGTGGTAAATGCTCTTGGTCCAGGGAAAGAGCAGAGTATTTCGTAGAAGTCTGGGAGACCTTGAGCACTGGTGTAGTTAGAAGTGGGGTGAAATCCAGTGGTATGAAATGTAGGAGTTACAGGCTTGCCTATTTGTTACTCATCACTTAAGAGCAGCTCCTCGGAGGGAGCAGGGATAAGGATGTCGGTGTGCTGGAGGACCAGCGGCTTGCTGTCACCCGGCAGGGCAGTGTCCTTGGGGAGGAGGGAAGCTGGGAAGGAGGGACCCAAGTTAAACAGGCGCAGAGGTGAGCTGGCTGGGTGCTGGGAGAAATGGAGTACTGGTTTTGCAGGAGGAGACTAAAAGAGTTTGCTTTTTTAATCCATCAGAAACAAAGGCTGAGAGAGGTTATGATCCGTGTCTCTAAATACATCCAACGGTAAGAGCCAGCGAGGAGAAATTAGCTCAAGAGCAGATGCATGTAAAATGGTCACAAATCCATTTGGGCTGGAAAATTGAAGTGTCCAGGGGTGTCAGGTTTTGGAAGAGTTTGTTCTAGGTCTGGTGCTGTCAAAAAAAGCACCAACTTTTAAGACAGAAAAATGTGTGAATGTCATTAAATGATGCGGTGCTTACAATAGCACTAGCCTAGGCTCAGGGAGTTGAGGTCATACCCCCAAAAAAGAAAGAAAAAAAAAAAAAAGACACACTTTCATTCACTTTATTGTTCTGTGTGGGTGAGTAGGAAAGTAGCCCAAAAGTGAACCAAAAATAGTCTAATGTCAGGTCTCATAAGCCCGTGTAAGCTAAAATATGTGTCACCATGAGTCATGAAGGTACATGGAGATGCTGTTACCTGTTCCGTAGAAATCAAGAGGCCTTTCAAGGACGTCTCAACTATTTTGAGGAAAGTCAACCTGGTTCAGTCTATTCTGAATGTAGGCAAATTGAAGTTGCTATGCCTTTGTTTGGAAAACACCCCAGGTTCTCCACAATGCAACATCATTGTCGTCAAGTTGCATAGTGTAGTTGGCTTTGGAAATTTGATCAACAAACTTGACTGTCACAGAGAATCTTATTTTGTAAAATCAAATTATGTCTTCCATTGTTTGGCCACTCTTAATAATAGTCTTGTCACACTGTAGTTGTCTTAATTTATGGTTGCCTAAATGGCTTTATATCTCTGATGTGCCTCTTTGTAAAGGAGTTCTTGAAGTGATTTTCAAACTCTAGCATGAAAACCTAGTTCTGTTTTCATTGGCTCTATTTAGCAGCTTTCTGTTGTGGACAACATGGTGTCTGCCTTCAGTCTCTGTGTCTTCCAGTCTCCGGGAGCGTCACCATGGTGAAACCAGCTCGGGTCACTCCACCACTAATGCCACATGCACAGTGAAGGGGAGAAGATGAGTCTTTGAGGGTCCAAAATATAAAGCTGTAAACCAAGAGCATCAAACGCAACGTTTTAGGGTGGTTAAGATTGTTAGCAACAGGCCCTCTCACCCTCATCATTTGTCCTTACTTTTTCTGGAGAGAATTGGTTGAAAAAAACCCACTTACAGAACAGGATACTTTCCTGTGAAATAAATGCAGTGAAAGTCCAGAGATGACTGTGGTTTCTGTCCTTCCCCATCCTCACGGGTCTTGCAGTGATTTGTGTCTTTTCAGAATCTGACCCTTTGAAGTAATTGTTCTGCCACCCCTCTGTGTAAATTTCTGGCTTTGCTACTTGGAATCAGAGAGCGCTGTTGCTCTTTGCACATGTACGCTGGTCTTGAGGGTTCCTGGGTTCTTCCACTTTTGCCTTAAAAACTAGCATAAAAAAAATTCCTGCGACCTTTCTAGTCTCATGTGCTGACAATGAGAAGGCAGAACTATTAAATTTTCATTAGATTTGTAATGAGAGTGGCATGGGTGAAATGAACCTCTGGTGAAGGACGCTGTTTTGCAATGAAAGAGGTGGCCTCGTAGGAACCACGCTCATTTAGAACAGTCACTTTCATTTAAAAAAACAAAACCAAAAAAAAAAAGTCTTCCCTGAATTACAGGGAGTGAGTGGCGGCAGGAAAGGAAAGAAAGTGGGGAGGAGGATTTTCTTCAAAAGAAACTTTGAGGTTTAGTGTTGGGAGTGGGTTAGCCGAGCGTGGAGGTTGTCCTCTGTTAAGACTTACTGCTGCTGGTAGGAGGGGTGCGTTGCATTAGCCAAATCGCAGGCTGTGGTTTGGAGATGCAGACTCTGTGCGCACTTGCTTTAAATTTATGCATATTACTTAATTAGTGCTTCAAATTTCACATCTCTTTAAATGGCGGTGTTTTGAAATCTGAAAAAAATAATATGGTTCGTTAAGCATCCTTGGTTTTTCCTCTCTCCCACATTGGCGAGGGAGCTGTTAATACTCGTTTGGTTCTTTATGTTAACTTTTTTTTCTGGGTAGGGAGATGTGAGTGAGAGAAGATAGTGGTATAATTCTCCCCTGGCTTTATGAAGCTAAGGGAGTTGGTCTGGAGATTTTGTTACCAGATTTCCATTTCCAGGGCTGGAGAATAAGAAGGGATCACAAGCATAATTTGCTTGTCCAGGCTGAATATTGGCTTTTGTCTAAGTGGGTCAGGATAGACTGGAGGGAAAAGGGGCATTTTCGGTGGAAAAGAAATCCGAATCGTCAGGAGGAAGACCTCGGTTAATGAGTAATTGCACCTCATCAGCTTCGGAAAAACTTGTATGGAAATAATTCATGCTGTTTAATTTCTCTGTTCTTTGCAGGTGTTCCTGTTTGTATGCAGAGGTCCTTCCCATTGTTGTCTCTGCACGCCAGCCTGGTAGTCTGGGCGCTTTAAGTAGAAGCTATAGGGAGCGTAATGCAGATGACTCAAGTATCTTGTGAAATTCCATTACAGGGAGGTAGGAGTATTCTCCGCAAACAACTTTTTCTGACTGTTCATCTATCAGTCAGTCCATTCAATGTGTTAGGGATAGTTCAAGAAATTTTGTGGGGTTCTCGGTATGCCACCCTGGGCAAACTAGTGTTACTGGTAATAGGGGAGGCCCTGATCAAGGGGTATTAATTTTAAATGTCTCTCTTAACCACTAGATTCAAATTCTTATTATAGGATGCTTCTTGCATATCAGACACTGAGTAACTATCAGCTGGGGCAAAATGCTAGTGTAGGTGATAGTTAATATTGCATGTTTAGGACGCTGAGAAACTATTTTGTTCTTGGTATAGACCATATCAACTGTTGATTTATTCAGATATCTTCGTTCTCCTATCTTATTTAAATTGAAAGTAAGCTTTTTTTTCTTCTAGGGCATAGTGCTCATGATAGTCGGGGACTTAAGTTAGGGAGGGACTGAACAGGGTGTGAGTGATGGTGCTCAGGATAAGAGATGGAAGTCAGTGCTCTAAACCTAGAAAGGCATCTTAAATCTTGCCTGAATGTCCCTGGTTACCCGAATTAGAGTAACATAAATAAACAGACACAACCTCCTGATTAAACACCTGGGGTTTTTTTTCTTGTTAATGACTCTCTCCTATTTCTCTCAAGGTAAGCAGCTTGTTTTGTTAGACCGGCAATGGATTTCTAATGGATTCTGAGCTCGGCACCCAACCTAGTGAACTTGGTAACAGCATGAGGCTACCTGCAGTCTCCTTCCTCAGGGTGTCGGGTGGGAAAAAATAATAATGGAGAGGAATATGAAGTATTCCTGGCTTCATGTGTTGTGCGTAGGCTGGAACTGAAGGGATAAGCCTGCATCACACAAGAAGTAAGTTCCTCGTGGATTTGCTCCATATTGTGTGGTCAGTGCGTGGACTGCCCTTAGGGCTGTGGTTTAGTCTTCCAGTGTGCATAAATGTTAGGTTAACATGTATGAAAGCCAGGAGAAATCACATTCTTGAGAATTATGTGGAACCATAGGTCTCTGTTAGCTCTTCAAGCACAGAAGACATTTGGAAGAAAAGTAAAAGGTGACTTCAGATTAGGTTTTCATCTATTCAGAATGAGCAATAAACTCGTAAATATAACCAGTATGTCTCAATGGATGCACTTTGGAATAAAAATGCATAATTATGTATCTGTTTTAAAGTATATTAAATTTGAACTTAGTTTTGAGATGAAACTAGAGAGAATTCTAAATTATTTTAGAGTCAATTGATACTTTTAAAGGATCAATTAAATTCTTCCTTAGAAGGGAGGAGTGGTTGCAAGGATGACTCCTCATTTAACGTTTTCACACAAAAATGAACATTAAGCGTGACTTGCAGGTTACTTGGGAATTAAGAATTTGTGCTTCTGAGCAATTCCACACAACCTAAATAAAACAGAGTTACGGTGATGATAGCGAAGATGTACTAGCTGTCTTGGTGTAAGCCATTCTTAGAGCAGTACAGAGCTGCTTACTCAAAATCATCTTTTATCTGTCTCTAGGCAGTTTACTGCTGCATTGGATTTGCTCTAGCTGATACCAACAAAACAACTGAAAGCCAGCAGATGTTCTCTCCTCTGCATGAATTGTACTGTTAAAAAGTATTTAATAAGACAGTATCTTAACAGCGTTGAACCTAATTTAATAGCATGTGCTTGTAAATATGTTTAATATCTCCTCCTTTAGCATGTGGTGAAGGGAATATACTTACATTATTGGTTAAATGTATCTGGAGGGGTTTTGGCCATATGGTTCTAAATCTGTTTTAATGTAATTATCCCTATTAACTAAAAAAATAAAAAATATTCCCTCTGAGTTGATTGACATTCTTCTCAGTAAAGCACCCTCGTTGCTGATTAGGGGTGTGGAAATAGTAATTTGTTCTAGCATTTAGAAATTTGATTAGACCTCTAATGAAATGGAGCGCCTACACGCTGTCTAAATATTCTACCTGACACCAGTTGGATCTCATCCAGCATGGAAGAACACTTGAAGTGCTGCTTTACTACAATATGTTTTGTGTCTTGAAATCAACTGTACTGCCTGCATGCAAATACCCACTGGCTGTTCAGCAAGCAGAGTGAACCTTGACCCTCCCTGGAAATAGGCATCAGGATTTGATTATTCCACTGAGCACTCGTTGCCTTACTGCAATAATTAGCTTAGCATTAGAAAATTAAGGCAAGTGTTTATGTGGAAGCACCCATACTACTAACTCCGTAAGCTGGACTTCAGAGTGGATGTGCACATACGTTATACGTAGTATAAAGTGTATATGAGGTAGAAGCACTCTGTTCACAAGATGCCACTGTTCCTATGTAGTAGTAAGTTGGTAACAACACACTAGAAACGAAAATTTAAAGTTAAAGCATCACGTTTCTCTCCCCGTTATGAGCTGGCTTGTTCTGTTCCCTTCGAGGCTGATGAAACACCCGTTGGGTGCCGTGGCAGCTGTTCTAGCACCCATGTTTTAACTCCTCTTTGGCACATGTGCAGCAGTTTTCGCTCAAGAGCACTACTGCCAGAAAACTCTTGAATCAGGACTCTTTGTTAGCATCCTGTGGTGGAAACTTCCAGTCCCTAGTGGTAGGAAACACATTAAAACAACTCTTCAGGTGCATGATGATCATTGTTCAACAGTTCATTTTGACTGGTTAGCTACAGAAGATAAGCTCAAATGCATCCGAACCAGAATCAGATACAGCCCTTTGTCTTCTTCCTTGTAGTTATTTTTATTCTGTTTCTCCACCATATTTAATATTTTTACATTTTGCAGTCTCCACATTTAAGCAGATACAGTGGAAGTGTTGAACCAGAAGAACTCCAACTAGTTTATGCTGTATTAATGCTTTGGGAGACTTCAGAATTTTTTTTCATCCTCTGTTCCTTCCAGAAAACCCAAACAAACTGTTCCATTACATTAGTAGTTTAAGTTTTGCATTACTGGGGAAAGATTGGACGAGGCAGTAAAATCAGGGATCGTGCAGGTAGAACCTGCTTTGAGATAAGTGACTTTTATTCCAGTAATGTAAAACTTCTTGTCTTGCGTCAACACTGGTGCTTCACAAGTAGTTAGAAGAAAAGGTGTGTTGGTTGAAAAGGTCAACCGTAGCGTAATTAAAGGCTGAAGGAGCCTGCAGCCAGTGTTGTAGTTCTTCAGGGGAGACAGTTTGATGCTTGTGACACCTGAGCAGAGGACAAGTGGAAAAAGAGCAGTCTGCACCGAGGGAGGAGGCACCGGAGCCATCCTTCACATGCATCTTAGAAAAGCGACATGGGAATAGAGGTGGAAGGAAGGTCTCCCTCCATGCCCCTGCTCTTTAGGTCACTTATGCAAAAGGTGTTAGATAAAGCTGTAGTTACTTGACCTATTTATCCAACAGAAACTTGCAGTACAAGCAAAAGCAGTTTGACTATCCAGCGCTGTTGCTGTTTTGTATGGGACACTCCTTTGGGTTAAGCTGTGCCTCATGAATACTTACAGGCAGCATCCAGCCATCCAACATGAGTAATTTGTCTTGTTTGAGAAGCTAGGTCTATGGCGTCGGTTCTTGTTTCCCAAAGAAGTTGGAATACCCATTGCACGGTCTAAGTTCTGTCTGTACAGAGCTAAGCTGGGTGCAAATAAAGGCTGTGAATGTGTCTCGTAGGAGCTTACTCTGATGCAAAGGTCTCAGTTTGGGTTTGGTGACTTCGTTCAGAAGAAGGGCAAGTAGACTGGAACACAATGGAGGGTCTCATTAAGCAATGCACGTTAATCACTCTTCGGTAGCTACAGCAGCCTTTGTTCAGGCAGGGCATAAAATAAGTAGGTTTATTATTTCTGTAGTATTTGCTGGTGATTCTTCTGGAGAGTCATTAAGTCACTAAAATGTAACCTAAAGTCCTCTTAGTGAAAGTGTAGGCACTAATCTGAGGAGACAGTAGCGCCTGTCAGCTCTGAGGTTGGAGGTAAATCTGAAGTTCTGCCAATCTGCTGGCCTGGATGGCTGAAGAGAGCAAGAATAGCTGATCTGTCGCTGGACACATCTCTGTATTTACATGCAATAAATCTTCTGTAACAGTTATGAGTCTTCATTTTTGAAAATCAGCATCTCTTTTAAGCTCTGTCAGGAAAATTTATTTGTACCTTAGGTCTTTGCTGCCACCAGTTCAGCCACATTAAGTCAGTGTGTTTTGGAGATTGTATCTCAGTAATGACTCACTTTGGTAAGACATAACTTAAGATGTAAAATGTTCTTTAAAAAAAGAAGAAGAAGAAAGAGGAAGAAACTGCCTGACTGCAAGTATTGTTATGGTCGTTCCAGCAAGTCGGTGGCTTTCAGATGTGCTTCTGAGACGAAGCCTTTCCTCTGTCGGTCTCTTGCCCAAACCTCTCCCAGACTACTCAAAGTTATCGTGTCAGCTCCTTGCTCATTGTAAAACAGTCTCCAGCCTTTGCAAGCAAGACTCCTTGGAGAAGTAATTTGCTCTAATTGGTGACTATTTTAGGATTTCCTATCAGGCGAAGAATCAAAAGGTCTCGCCCGTGGTTTTCCATCTGTGGCCCTAGCACCTATAAGGTTTCTCTGGACTTCTTTCAAGGAGACTGTGTAAGAAAACTTATTTCAGTAAACTCGGAGGCATGGTGTGGATGCCACATCCTTCTGAAAAATGCTTACGAGTCAACTAATCAAAAAAGGCTTAAACTCCTGGCTTAGACAGCAAGGCGCTTGCTCTTAGAAATTGTACCTTTAGGCTAGAGGTAAAGCATGTTAGTCAGGGAGATTTTAATTTTCGTCTGGCATGTTCTTTCTGTTTGAGTCATCAGCCAAAGAAAGATGGCAAAAAAAGGTGCTTTTCTTAAAGCAAGAGGACAGTGCTCCTTTTGGATGTCCAGAGAGACTATCCCTTTCCGGGCAGAGCTGTGAGAACAGCATCTGCGTTCCTTACGTTATTTGAACTGTAACAAAGATGCTCAGTGGTCATCAATTGTACATGAGCATTCGTCTGGGAAACTTGTGCCAAGGAGGCTTCTCATTTTTTTAAAAGCTTTTCAGTGGATTAGCTTTTAAAATTTTAAGGAACGTCGGCCACAAGTTCTGTTTGCTATAAACTAGAAACCTTATGTCAGCCTCATGTTTTAATATTTTTATGTCTGCTTGAATTTTAACGTGAACAGCTTAGCTAAAGTTCTTCATGGTGAGGTAGCATAGCCAACATCTGCTCATATTCTTCCAGGTAGATACCATCAATCTAAACAAACATCATCTGCCCATCAAGTGAGTGGGGAGGGTACATTGTCTTCATGTTTTAACTCTTCAGGGTTTTTTTTCTTAGCCTTTTGCAGATCTAAAATGATGTAACTTCTGATGAGGCACGTTCAGAAAGGGCGAAAAAAATAACATTTGCCTCCTGAAAACAGTATTAGTAAATAATTGAAGTGTAATGTACTCTAGATTATGAAGTAAATATGATACCACCTGTGTTGAACAGACAGTGAAGGAATGTGCTCACCCAGGCACTGAGGAGCTCCATAATGTGGGCTGCATGTTTCAGCCTGGATTAGCGCAATGCTTGTTTCTGCGATGGTCCAGTGTAGTTGAAATGTCTCTTTGTTTGGGTGGTGCCAATTCCTGTATATATTAGAAAATATATTTCATTTTTTAATAGCATTTATAGAATAAATAGTATTCTTGAACCAATCTGCTGCACATATATAACAGCATTAGAGCAGTTGTAGTGGGTCAGATCGAAACTCGGTGTCCTCCTGTCTCTGATGGTGGCCACTGGAAAGGTATCTAAGGAAGAGGCCGCAAAATGGAGCAAGTTCATTGTGACAATCCCTCGGCACTGTCTCCCAGGCTCCGAGTATTTGCAACTTGAAAACTTCCTGGGCTGGAGGTGGTTTCTCCATTTAATAACCATTCTTGCATTTCTTTTCCGTTAGCTCGAACAATTCACTTTTGGACACACTCCGACTTCAGGTGTCGGCAGCATCTTACAGCAAGGATTTCCACAGCTTAGTTCCACATTGTGGAAAAGGTTAAGTACCTCTGCTTGAGCTTGTCACCTGCTGGTTGGTTCCTAATCCTTTTATTGGAGGTGGTAAAAGCACACTGTGCATGGACTGTGACAGCCAGGAGGCAATCAATTAAAATATCTTGACATGCTTGTGACGGCAAGCTCAGCAGTTCAGAGTAGCTTTCCAAGACTCCAGCTACTGTGTTTCACAATCCTATGTGAAAAAGATGGCAGAAAGCTAGCTGGGATGGAGGGCCTCCGGTACGGAGCTGAGCACATTTCCCTCTTTAATCTGGGTGAGAGAATTTGTTTTTCTGAATCTTGGCAAGTTACTTCCGTGACTCTTAAGATAGTTCCTGCACACAGATTTAAAATAACTGCTATGATCATTTTGTACATAAAATGTGTGGGAAAAGCAGTTTGAAAACCCGTGCTTCTGCCATCTGCTTGACTTTCCTATGTCTCAGAATAGAATTTAGTTTTATATAGTACCTGGTAAGTGAAAGGTGCTTGGGAGCATGTTTCTGTAGCAGCATATTCTGGGACACTATTTATTTGCTCAGTTGGAGTTTTTATTGAGCTGAAAACGCTACAAGGACACAGACTTATCAAGAGGGAGTGTCAGCAGGGACATGTGGTGAGTTTATTTCTGGAGTGTGGGGCTTCTGCGGTTTTACCTTTTCCTTGAGATGCAGCGAAGAAGCACCTGCGAGACACTCCAGGTCACGAAATGCTCCTCCACAGCAAGCACTCTGCCCTTCTGCTAAAATTCAGACTTTACACTTAAACATCCTGGTTTGATGGTTCTCGCGAGTTGGCTGAACAGGGGAGCAGGCAGAGTACATTTTATGAGAATGTTCAAGAATGTCACATTTCAGAGAAATTTAAGAGAATTTCAAGAGAACGGCTACAAGAAGTGGGAGCTATAACCAAGCAGTGACATCGCGTGGTGAAATACTTGGTGAAAAGTAGTGGAAGTGGCTGAGAAGCAGGACTGTATGGTCTGAGGTCTCATAGCTACAGGTCAAACAGCGTTTCACGTTGGAAGGATCCCCAGCCTTTGCCTTCTTGAGTTAAACTCTCTGGTGGATTTCCACACTTTGCAAGTAAAGATTTTTCAGTGTTTGGTAGTTAGTAAACATGTAGTGTTTGACAATAGTCACAAACATTGCTTGAGTAATGCCTCAGCCAGCAAAATACCTTGTGTGGCCAGGACACGGTTGCTTCTGATAGCCTGTCATGCAAGTAGCTGCAGCTGGGAAGGAGACAATTTCAGCGAGCTGGTGCAGGTCACAGCCCAGCTTCCTCCCCTGCCACTGCGGGAGGATCGAGATGCTGGTCGGAGGAGGATATTGTTATTATTTTTTCCATTGAAGTGCAAAGGTAGGACTCTACACTTGCTGTGAGGAGACCTCTTTATGATACTCTTCAGTGTGAACTGTCGAGCTTCATCGTTTCAACTGAAAACTCAGCAGTGGCTGAATTAACGTGTGTCTGGTTTCTCAAGGAGCTTGTGCAGCTGAGCTCCGCACGCCTGCCTGGCTTGGGAACTGTTAACCAAGGACTTCTTTAAGACTACTGTTAGCCAAGGACTTCTTTAAAGCTAGCTTTAAATATTTAGAAGAGGAGCACTTGTGCTAGCGACTGTGGTGCCAACATAACCTTAAGAGTCTTACCCTTGGTAAAAATTTAAATTTTAATGTTTTAAGACGCATCGCGCCTGAATTGTGTCTCTCTCTGCTCTTTGTCATAATGAAGGCGACGGCAGTGCCAAAGAGGAGAGGTGAGAATGCAGCCTTGATGCCAGTCCCTGGTTAAACAATTCTCCCGGTCTGCTTTTACAGTAACCTGCGGTTAAGTGCATCTGCCTCTCTGTAAACCCTTGGTGAGCATGATCGCTGCTGGAATACCGTAGCACTTGAGCATGTTCCAGCATGAATTGCAATGGAGTCCGGTAAAGGTCTTCTTTAAAACATATTGTTGGAGTATTTTGCTGTATACTGCTCTTATACTAATATTTTGAACATTTAGCGTTTTTTAAATACTTTTTTATTTAAAAAAACTAAGCCACTTTCTTCACAGTAGAAGAATGCCGTTACGAATTTACAGTATGGATGAATGTCATTCAATTTTGTTTGCTTACAAGGCATGTATTTTCAGACAATAATTCTATTAAAAATTCGGTAGAGCGTTCCCGTGAGGCAGTTCTGCCAGAGATACATGATGAATTTACAAAACCCTAGGAGTCTTTCTCTCTTTTTTTTTTAATACCCACCAGTTATGCCTCTCCACTGGCAGCATGCCCTATAAATCAAATGTGTGTGTGGTTATGAATTGAAGTATTTAACCATTCAACTGCTGCATTGTAAAGAGGCTGTGCTATCGGCAGTTAATTTAGGTATTAATTCGGGCCTCTCAAAGCAGCTGCTGTTTTATCTGTACTTTCTATCAAACGTTTGTCCTACCTGTTGGCAGCGGTTTGCTGCGTGGATCGAATGGGGAAGTCGATACGGTGTCTCCGTAGGAGGACAGAGACCACATGCGTGACCACGGCTGCTGCCCGTACCCACGCTGAGCGTGCAGCCTCCCTGGCACGTGGGACCCCGCTGGCAGAGCAAAACCAGGCTCGGTTAGATGGGCTGTGCTCGGGCAGGACGAGGCAGCCCTCTGCATGGGAGGCGGTGGATGAAAGAATATGCCGTGCTGCTTCAGAGACTCTTCGTTAGCAAGCAGCATTGCTGTCCTGGCTGAGGATGAGGCAGATTAACTCGATGCAGTTTTGCCAATTTAGTGGCTAGAGGCTGTATTCCCCAGAAGAGATAATATTGATCTGTCTCAGTATGTCAGACTCGGATTAAATGTGAAAGTGGAAGTGGGCCAAGATACAGATAAAACAAGTCCTAGCTTAAGCTGCTGAAGTTTTCCACTGTAACTTTTGCCCTTGATATCTGATGCTGTTGAAACATAGAAAATGCTCTTCTGCCGTGCTCGTAGGATTTTGAGTCATCCTGATGATCACAAGATACTCTGTCCTGAGGGCATTTCTTGGGGAGCATACAAACTCGCAGTGTTACTGTTGGGTGTGCAGGGAGGGAAGGATGCGAGGTTCTCCATGGACTGATAAGAGGGAAGCTTTGTTTCTCTTTTTTTTTTTTTTTTTTTCTTTTTTTTTTAAGGCTGAAGTAGACCAGAAGACTGTTTGTTGTCTGCTGCTGGTACGTGTCTTGCCTAGCTTCAGATCACTAAGTTTGACCTGGTTAGCCATGGATTCCTGTTAGTCTATGGAGGAAAACAAGGCCTTTCCATTGCACAATTGATCTCATCCTGAGTTAGATGTCACCTTTCTTTTTTGGTTGTAAAGCAGGGTCCAGCAGGCTCTGATTTGAGTGTCTGTGTTTGGTCATTTTAGTTTCACCCTTGGTATCCAATAAGGACTGGCATGGATAAGAACTCAGATTTTGAGGTTTGACTTAAATTATATGAAAGTGAATCTCTAGCAACAAGGAATTAAAGTAAGTGGCTGTTTGTCTCTCATCCTTGTGATGTATTAGTAATGGATGTTTAGGTTTGACTGGTGGCACCTTCAGTTGAGCACATCTTCTCATGAAGATCTTTCCATCTTTCCAGTCAGGAGCCTCAGCCTTACATTCTCAGTTAGACATACTCTGTACTTCAGCTACACCAACATTAAGTTACAGGTGTGTCTCTTAATTGATATATTCAGGTCTATTCTGACAAAAATGCAAAACACAGTTCAGGCTTCTTAAACAAAGAAGTGTTTTGCAGCATACCCGTTACTCTGATGTTTGACTTGCAGTCCTTGTCTGTCTGCTCCCAGTTGCAGTTGAAGGTTGGTTTTGGTGTATAGAAATTACCTCCAGGATAGGGAGAGTGCTATGACAGAAGTAGGACTAAAAGAGGATGTAGATGTAGGCTTTCTTTATGAAAAAGGGGATAGGCTTTTCTGCCAGTAACTACGTGTTCACTTGAGTTTTTCTCCCAGAGGCTGAGTGTACCGGATACCTTTCAAAGATCGAGGAACCACTGTTAGACTTCTGCTGCCTGGCCATCCATCTTGGGTTGGGTAGAAATTGCTGCCCTTTGGTTTCTAATTAGTGTGGATTGTGTTCTTAATAGCTGGTGGAGGGATGGGAACTTGGGATAGGCTTCCTTTTATTGTGTGAAATGCAAAAGGGCTGTAACCTGTTACCAAAGCAAAAGCTCCCCTCAATTGTACTGCACTGGCTCTCTTCCCAGCTCTTTGCAGCACTTCATCAGCTGTTAAGCACAAAGATGCCAAATTCTTAATGTTAAAAGTGACTGTTTTAAGTATTTTGAAATGCAGTTCCATAAAAAAGATTTCCTACTGTTTAACTTCCTCTGCTAATTTTCATCTTTATTGCTTAGTTTGCATTTTTGGAGTTGTACAGTCTGTTAAGAGGAAGAAACCGTTGCAAAATCACTTGAAATACCCTTAACAAATGACTGTATGCTAGGACTTTTACTTTGTGGACTCCTAACATTTTGACATTGTTTGTTCTGAACACCTCTTTTATTGCTTCTGGAGATATGTCCTGGGTTTAATTATAGGAATGGGTCAGTTGTAAGGAGTTGTTCTGCACTGTCAGCAAATAAAAGGTTGTACGTCATTCAGCTTACTCCTCTTCACATTTTCTCTTTTGTCTTTTAGCTTTTCTCTCTCTATGGAAATTGTTTTGAAAAACAGGACACCAAAATTTAGCCTTCTAATGTGTATCCAAATTTTTGAACTTGCGGCACAAACTTAATTTCAGATGAATTGCAGATACATTCTGAAGCTATAAAGCTCCAGATTTTTTTACATTACATGCCATAAACAGATTTTTTTCTTTAGAAAATGATACATCAATAAAAGTTTGTCAATAAATTTCAAAATTTCACAGCTTAGATGAATATACTTTTTTGTTCTTGCCGATCAGAACCTCCCAGGAGTACTGACATGTGAAGGTAAGTAAACTGTGTCTATTTGGTTTTCCTTTTAGTCAGCAAGACTATGTGTAGCTTTAAATACTACATTAACCCTCTATAAATTTATGAAAACTATTAAAGTTTCCACCTAAAATGAATTGGATACATCCTAAACTTCTGCCACGTTTCTAAACTGCTCTTGCTCTGACTAGGTGAATAAATTAAAATGCAATTTGGCATATGTAGGAATAAAAATCCCTCTCGCATCCTAAGGAAGGGCTTGAATAATAGTAGAAGCTAAGATACAATCAGTGTTCAGATTTATTTTTTTTTCCATGCTTTCTTTTGTCTTCATTGAGCACAGAATGAGCAGACGGTCCAGTATAATTGTGAAACTGTGTTCGGCATTAATGAAGCCCAGAGCATTTGGCCGTGATCAGAGCAAATGGAGGTGGACCCTGCTCCGGGATCCAAGAACCAAGAGTGGAAATGTGTTCAGTAAGCGATAACGGGGGTGGGAGAAGCCAGTTTGCAGCTAGGGTTGTACCCAGCAGCAGCAAATAATATTGCCTGGGCCATGTGAACTAAAATACAAGGCATTTGTGTGTGCCAGACTGAAAACCAAAAGTAGGCTTTGTAGCATCGAGTCCATGAGATTGAAGTGGCGTATTTTGAAGAACTGTAAGATAAATCTGAGACTGGGACAAAACCGATCCCTTGGGAGAAATTCAGCCCCGGATCGGGAGTCCTAAGCCCAGTTCACCACTCCCGCCCTCAGAGTCCAGACACCCGGTGCAGCCAGCAAAGCCCAGCAGGTGACCTGGGGCACCAGTCACTAGGTTTGAGGGTAACCCAAAGCACACTCCCGGTGCTGTGATCAGTGCTGCAGTGCCCAGCACCTGCATTCAGTACAGTTTAGGATGCTTAAGGCTATCCAGGGCGTCCACAGGGACTGGCAGACACTATACGTACGTATGGGAATCCCGTTCCCTTCTGAGGCAGTGTTGGATGCCAAGCAGGAGACTCCAGGGAGTCTTGAATGGTGCTCAGCTCCTGTTTTTCATGACACTGCACCTTGCTCTCGCTTTCTGCTGGAGAAGGAGTTTAGGCAACTTGTAGAAACGGAGACATCTCCATTTAGGTGTCCCAATGATGGACTTGACTCCAGATTACTGCCGCAAATGGTAATGTGTGTTACAAAGAGGCAGACCACTGAATTTAATGACGAATGTCCTTAGAAATGCTAGATGGTAGCAAAATTGCTTGTAGATTATAAAAAAAGGTATAATAAATAAGAAATACATACACATCACCTTCCTCCCCCCAAAAATTCCTGCTTGTTTAGGAAAAAGAGTTTGTTCCTCAGGAAGAGCTAATTTTGGGATGCCCTTAGGGTTTATATTTGATCTAGTGCTGTTTATTATCCTGATGTCTTTATAGTGGTGACAGTTTTTGTCAGAGTGGAGGCTCTGAGCCTCTTCGTGGGTGTTTCCCAGCCACTTGCTCTGCTCTAGGAGTTCACAGGGACACAAGTGGCAGCGTTGCCATGGCTTGCAAAATTCCCTCTTGAGGTGCAAAATGTTTCTTCCTGGTGATTTTTGCATGCCGCAGCATGACCACCTTGATGTCGAGTTCAGGACGAATTAGCTTTTATGCGCCATGTGCATGAGGAGCCACTGTACATCTGCGCCAGTGCAACCACTTGCTTCTCGCCTCTGCTTTCTGCGTTCATGGCCGTTCAGAAGGAGGGTACATTTAGATTAGATCTCAGGAAGAAATTTTTCACTCTGAGGGTGGTGAGGCACTGGAACAGGTTGCCCAGAGAAATTGTGGAGGCCCCATCCCTGGAAGTGTTCAAGGCCAGGCTAGATGGGCTTTTGAGCAGCCTGGTCTAGTGGGAGGTGTCCTTGCCCATGGCAGGGGGGTTGGAACTAGATGATCTTTAAGGTCCCTTCCAACCTAAAGCATTCTGTGATTATATACTTCCCAAACCAGCTGTTCAATCAGCACCGCCAGCTAGCAGCTCCGTTCTCAAAAACAGCCACCTTTTACAGCTTGCTAAAAATAGTCATTTCTTTAAAGCCTAAGGACATGGTGACTCATGTGATAGAGGAAGAAGGGTTATTTCTTTTGCTTTAGGCTTTGGGAGGAGAGCCACCGTGCTGCCTCAGCACCAGCCGGGCTTGCGCTTGCTCTCGCTTGGGTTTCACGGCCGCGTTGCCAGCTGGGTGGCTCTGGCATCCTGTCCTCTGCCGCGGCAGCCCGGCGGCTATTTGAGATGCAGGTGCCATGTCCCAGTGCCCGCGGCCTCTCGGCTCTGGAGGGAAGGTGCACGGTCACTGCCACAACTGAAAATAAACCTGTGAGATGGCAAGTCGCAGCTTTGGGCTTGGGGGGGGGGTGGGTGGGCAGAGCTCACCCAAGGATAATGGTGTTTCTTGCAAATTGTAGACGTGCGAATGGGAGATGGTTCCACTTGATCGCTGTTAGAATTCCTGATATTTAGCTCCCGGCACCGTTCCAAGTGCAGCTTAAGGAAAGAAAGCAAGTCACAGATGAAGCTTGCGCAGGCCTGTTTTTCCGTGAATTCCTGCAGCAGCTCTCCTGTGGTCTGCAGCGGTCTCCTGCTGCTGCCTGACGCCGCAGCGTGCCGCTGCAAAACCTGCGTCTAGGCTCTGCCTTGCAGTGGCCCCTCGCCCTGTAACCTGCCCAGGCTCGCTTTTCTCTGCTTCTCTTTGAAGCTCTTCATCATCTGTGTCCTTCTGAAGAAGCACCCCCAAAAAAGGCTCTAGTTTTAATGTAAGCGGAATTGGTTGGAAAACTTTTAAGGTAACTTACTTGTACTGCGGCAATGCGTTTCTGGAGGAACGTGAAGCAGAAGATGGCTGGTGTACATGTGTATGGTATTTTGGTTGCTGAGCAACTAGTTTCTTGTTTCAGCCACTTAGCATAAGAATCCAGTTTCAAATACGGTATTAGGGACCCCAGCAGACCTAACGATAGCTAGTGTAGCCTGCAAAGGCTAGTTGGACAGGAAAACGAACCCGCTTTCTTGGGAAACAAGAAGCTTTGCAAGAACTTTCACCGTAAAGGAACATACATCTGCAATGTTGCTTTGTAATTCCCATACCTAGTTTTTCGTATTTGGGTTCTTGGGTAGACCTTAAATCACTGCTCTAGATAAAGCATGCCCAGAAGCAGTGGTTCTTATCTACAGTTTGACAAAGCCAACGTTATCTTTCTTAACGCTGGTAAACTTCCCATGTTTTTATTAATAGCATCCTGAGAACTTGTGCAACCAGATGATGTTTGCTCCTTTTCTTCTGACAAGCTTGTTTTAACCAGTTTTGATAAAAGCTTTGGTATGAAGGCAAAGTAATCTTTTGCGTTGATGGAAAGGAAGAGTATACACCTCTAATACAGAAGAAACCCACCTCCATGAAAGTGTGCCATGATTAGACTCACCAGCTTGAATTATTATGTTTGGGCTTTTGGGTTTTTTGTCCTTGCTTTGGTTGTTTGTCTGTTTTTTTTCCAGGCTTGTGTTTTTTGGAACTACCACCACCCAAAAGGAGCTGGGTTTTGTCCTTTTTGTAGTGTATTCAACACACCTCGGTTTTTACGTCTGACTGTCTCCTTGGCTTTCTGTCGTCATTCACAGGAATTAATTGGAGATATTTGCCTGTGTTCATGCACCCAAGTACCGTTTCCTCCTTTCCTTCTCAGCAGTAGCTTATCTGCAGGGTCAAAGGAGTAATAGCAGTCACACTGGATGGGGAAACAGGGGAACAGAGCCCAGATCCCGCTAGAAGAAGCATATGCAGTATTTTCCCTCGTCTGGCCTCGAGGACCAGCTTTGAGAGCCTGAAGAAGCAGAGTATAGGTCAGAGAGCAAGATGGAGAAGGCAGTGGTTCAGCTCTGGTTTAGACCTGTGCTCCAGCCAGAGCTGACAGTTCACAGCTATCCAAGTTGTCTCATTCGCACAAGCTGCTTATTATTCAGTATGAAATGAAGGTTTTAAACTCTAGTATCCAGACAACCTTCATAAAACAAGTCAAATGCAACCTTAGTAGTAATCTTGGAAAGCATTTCTTTTTCTAACATCAGCAGAAATGACTGGCTGCTTGCAAGATTGTGTATTTAAAGCTAGAAGATGTCTTCCTGCGCCTGGTGTAGTTGTGCAAGGATGGGGTTGCATGTGCAGATACCTGGTTTCTCTACACCCTTCCTTCTTACTTTAGACTGAGTACAGTTGATTCATAAGAAGTATTTTACGGGATTTGGGGGCTGTGACAGCAGGCAGTGGTTGCAGTAAGTTGTCTCCTGGCTGCTGGGCTTCACACAGTAGATCCAGCTTATTTCTGTGTCTTTTAGCAGCTAATTATTCCAAAGTCACAAATCTAATTGTCATGCAAGAGTTTGCGTTGGAACATCTTTCCTCAATAACCACTGCTGATTTTTGCATGTTTTTTCATAATCTAATTTAGAAAGGACAGGATGTTTTTAAGGAGCAGGACAATAGTTACTCAGCTCCAGTGGCTTCATTTTCCTGTGTGGAAATCAGTGGCACGCTCCTTCTGGGACCAGCGCTGCTGTTTGTACAGACAGCGGTTAAGCTTGAGTCCCCCTTGCAGAGGAATTTAAGGGTCATTTGTTATGGAAAACCTTGGACTTTTATGTTAAGGGCACAAAATACTTAGTATGCAAATCCAGTACGGCTATTGATGGATAACTTACTAAGAGTCACCAATGCTGCGGTGCAATTAGGGACTTGAGAAAGTGTGCGGCCGCAGTTTCCAGATAGGCGGAATATAGCCATAAAGAGGTAAAGAAAAAAAGACAAGAAGCAACGGCTTTAAATTACTGCAAGGGAAATTCACGTTAGATATTAGGAAAACTTTCTAAAGATCCGAGGAACTAAATGACCTGGAGAGATGGAGGAACCTCCGGGAGGTTCTTTAAGGGGAGGTTGGACCAACGTTAGTGAGAAATGACTTGCACAGTACTGGTCCTGCCCTTGGTGAACCAGAGGAGCAGGCAGCCTCCCCAAGGTCCCCTTCACCTCTCTGGCTATCAGCAGCCACGCTGTGAAACCCTCCACAGTTCATCTTAGTTCAGTTTCTTACCCCTAATAAATAAAAAAAGTCCTGTGGCTCTTGCTGTGCTATCAGCCTCTTCTGTACTGGACATACCATCCTCAATGGGTGTTTCATGACTTCTAGCTGGGGTTTGCGCGCCAAGGCTTGTACCGCATGTGGTGTTCTCCTCCGGGCTCGGCAGCTGAGCGAGGCGGCCCTTTCCTCGGGTTTCTAGAACAAATCTTTAATTGGATCTTGCTGGTTTGCGTGGACTGTGCTTTTCTTGCCAATATTTGGCACACAAAGTGCTTCTCAATGCTGAGGATCTCATTAGAAGCTGATACAGAAGAAGACAGCATCTTGCTTGTAATTGCCCGAGTGTGGCTTTTTTTTCCCCTCTGCTTTCCAAACTTCCATTTGATTCAGTAAATGGCTAATTTTAGCATCGTGCCAAATGTTTTATTGCTGTTGTCTTTGTATCTTCAAGCTGGTCTATAAACCAGTCAGGATTAGATTTTGGGGTTTTTTCTGTCTTATCCCTTGCCAAAAATTGGTGCCGTTCATTCACGCAAAGTACAGGGGATGCAAAGCTGATCCAACGTGATGTGGTGGCCTCACCTCCTCAGTGGGCTGTAAAACACCCAGGTGGCCTTGGGAAGAGAACCAAATCCAAGACTTGAAGATCTCACCTTGTGAGATAAAGAGAGTTAATACGATATTCCTGATGCTGACCGAATTATGTGATTGTTTTGCAGGAAAAAAGAGTACAAGTCTCCCCCCCATTGACAAGAGGACCAAGTGCCTTTATACCAGAGAACGAAGTAAGTTTGCGGTTAGCTGGGCTGGGTGGGTGGTAACTTTTAAAATGGAAATACTGAAGGACAGTTTTATCATCCTGCTTGTCCCTTGGTACCCAGATGAGCTCCTTTGCAAGCAAAAGCGATGGCTTCTCTGGAGCAGTGGGTAAGAACCATCCTGCCCTTTCACACAAGTGGTGCCGTTTGAGATCTTTTTGGTCTTCAGCACTCCCGGAGACAGCCATGAGTGCCGGCTCTGCTCTTCTCGTGGGGGATGATCACTTACTACTCTTAATGCCAGGCCTAAGGGGAGGCCTATCCAGTACTGCAGCAGTATGATTATATAGCTCTCAGAGCGGCGTCTGACCTTCAGTTTGAGAGAACCTGAAAATATGACTAACTCCTTAGACCGTAACTGTGGCTCTTGAGAGGATTTGTGGTTGAAAGGTACGGTTTGACTTCAAACTCAAGATTTCTGCCCATGATTTAATGTTCAACTTAAGCCTTGATTTGCAGCTTGCTGCAGTGAGTAGGAACTTTGCCATGGTGTTCTCCTGTGATCTCAGTCTTCACAGAGTATTATTTATTGATCAATTAATTATTTGGGATGGCCGACTATAAAACCAGGACCTTTTTTTGGTTTTGTTTTAAGTAGTTGTTAAAGGCAGATAATTCACATGCTAGAAGGGCCAAAAAGACATTTTGAAAGATGAGATAGCTGCTGCTCTCCGAGTCTCTCTCCATTTATACACTGGCAAGGTTTGAATTTAAAAACAAACAGAGCGAGTGTAAAGGCTGGCAACAAGAAAACATAATGAATGAAAAAGGAAGAGAGGTGAAAAAGAGTCTTTTAGTTTTGGGAAGAGGACAGCAGAATGAGTTCCAGCCAGCCAAACTTGTGAAGAGGACTTCCCTTTCGTATGAAATACAAGATGAATAAAAAAGATTTCATATGAAATACAGGTTAAATAAACTGGACATCCACAGCTCCATGGGTCCTGATGGGATGCACCTGCGAGTGCTGAGGGAGCTGGCAGAAGTCATTGCTGGGCCACTCTCCATCATCTTTGAAAGGTCCTGGAGAACAGGCAAGGTGCCGGAGAACTAGAGGAAAGCCAATGTCACTCCAATCTTCAAAAAGGGCAAGAAGGAAGACCCAGGAAACTACAGGCCAGTCAGCCTCATCTCCATGTCTGGAAAGATGATGGAACAGCTCATTCTGGGCGTCACCTCAAAGCATCATGGAGGAACAGAAGGTTATCAGAAGTAGCCAACATGGATTCACCAAGGGGAAGTCATGTCTGACTAATCTGATAGCCTTCTATGATGGCATGACTGGACGGATAGATGAGGGGAGGGCAGCGGATGTTGTCTACCTTGACTTCAGCAAGGCTTTTGACACTGTCTCCCACAGCATCCTCATAGGCAAGCTTAGGAAGTGTGGGTTGGATGAATGGACAGTGGGGTGGATTGAGAACTGGCTGGCAGATAGAGCTCAGAGGGTTGTGATTAGTGGCACAGAGTCTAGTTGGAGGTCTGTGACAAGTGGTGTTCCCCAGGGGTCAGTACTGGGTCCAGTCCTGTTCAACATATTCATCAGTGACCTGGATGAAGGGACAGAGTGTACCCTCAGCAAGTTTGCTGATGACACAGAACTGGGAGGGGTGGCTGACACACCGGAAGGCTGTGCTGCCATTCAGCATGACCTGGACAGGCTGGAGA